>JABCRI010001358.1:0-132412 GCA_015143295.1 Tetracentron sinense
AAATTGGATATCACTCCTTTCTCGAGCATTTTGCAAAATAATGCCCAATTAACTGAATTAAATGCAGTGTGGCTTTGGAGATGAGAAGGTCAGTTAGAATGAGTTATGGTTATATTTGAATAACACCCTGATTTGAAACTTCAGTGGCTTCCATTTAACACATCCCATGAACACCAGTTTTCAGGAAGCCTGCGTTTGATGGACTGCTCACACAACAGCAGTGACAAGAAAACTTTGAAAATGTGGTTTTCATAGACAAAAGGGTTGGGTAAAGATTATTCTAGATTGGTTATTGAAACCCTGTGGCTTCAGATTAGCTTGGAACAACCAGCTTTTGAATATCACTATTGTGTAAAGTGTAAACGTTATAACCTCTGCGAGTAAACTGGATCCTATGGATATAAAGTCGAACCATGCTGCTCCTGTTCTCACTGATCCTGTACCAATAAACAAGCCAAGATTAGGCATCTATTCTAGTCTGTTGGCTTACTCGCCTTCTGAAGCTGCATTTTCCTTCAATACCACAGATAAAAATTATTATGGTTTTATTATCACAGATAAAAATTATTGTTTTTATCTGTTTGTTCTTGTCTTAATTGTACATTTTTGCAATTGTGATTATATGATTCTGTTATGAGAACTAGCAAGTCTGCTTCTTTCTGTGGTATTGAAGAGAAATTGTAGCTTCTTAATCTGTTGGCCTGCTTATTATGGTTTTGTTTGGGGTATATTAAAGACATTGATCTTCTTCTACTTTGTTAGTGCTTTGTCCCTAACTATTTGAGTCGATTCTATAACATTAAGATCTATATCTTTGGTTAAAGTGTGTGTTATTGAATATTTTTTACTATCTCCATTGGTGTCTTTTCAGTCTTTTTCTTGCGTTATTACTTATTAGAGTCTTCAACTGGCACCAACTCATTCATCACTGGTGTTTCAATTGGTCTTCGAACGCGTTCAAACCATCTCAATTTACTCTTCCTTATTTTATCATCTATTGGAGATACTCAAAAAGTTCTTAGATGCGTTAATTTTGAATCTTATCCTTCCTATTATACTATCTTAAATGCTTCCTAGTCACCTATCATTTTTCTATATAAAGCATGATTGGCCTTATTCTCATCTTAGGAAAATTTCCTTTTAATTCATTTGGAATACATTACTCACATAAAATCCAGAAATGCATCTTCACTTTATATTACATTACTTGATTCGATTATGATTTATCTTTATATCGATGTCATCTTTATATAAAAATGATGGAATTTTATTAAAAAGATTAAGTTAAAAGAATATTTAGTTCATTAAAGAATGATATTATTATGAGAAACTCTTGATGGAATTTTAAATATATATTCCAAAATAGCTGCATTCACTAAAATATTAATGTGCATGTAATTTTATGGGAGAAATGGAAAAGAATAGTCATAGTACCATAAAGTGAAATAGAAAATGTAACATATAAAACTAATGGAAAATAGTCTCGGGAATCTTCACACCATTCGACATGTGGTGGAGAAGTTATTTCATTCCCTCCCCGTGTTTTTGGCCTTGTATGTCTCTAGGCAAGCCAGAAAGGTGGTTTATGGCATCCACAAAATAGGGGACATGTGGCGAAAAAAAAGGAGAGAAGTCATTCCATTTTCTCCCAATGATTTTGACTTCTCTCCACTCGATATTTCTCCTCCTTTATCTTGCCATTTTATCGACATGTGTCAAATAATGTGTGAGAAGTCAAAATCATGGGGCCCATGAAATGACTTTTCCAACCACATGCCCCCTATTTTGGCTAGTGGGTGTTTACTTAAATGCTAAGATGAGATTTAACATATATATAAGTAAATATTGTCAGGAAAGACAGCATGGAATAACGATGTGGGAATATCTAAATGTTAAATTACCTCATTCGGCGTTCCTGGCCTCGTAGCAGGTCCAACAACAATCTGTTGTTAAGATTTACAATAAATAAATGTGGGCATATCTAAATGTTAAAAATAATTTATTAATGCTTATTAGAATATATACCTGCCCATGCAACATCTGTTGGATAAGCTGTTGCATGTCATTGATTTGAGCTTGTTGGGCCATCATCTGAGCTTGTTGGGACGCCACCCGGGTCTTCGTCTCCTCAAGTTCAGCACGCAACCTATGGGTCTCGGCAACACCACTACCACTAGCACCGAAACTCCTCGAAGATGACCCCCATAACCTGGTGGGAGTCGGGCCCATTCCATATCCACGGACCCGTCCAGGATGATCAGGCCCCAAGACCTGAGATAAAACATCATCTCGGCCTGTGCTATCTTGTGAGCCATCCGGTACCTGGTCGAGGAGTTCCCTAATTTGGTGCTGCAAACATATTGAAACATTTACTATCTTCAATTCCAATTAAAGTGATATATATTTGATAAAATGAAATATTTAAATTACTTACAATCTGCACTCCCGCCTGATCGTTGACCGGAAGGCCATTCTTCTTCGTGTGCGTCTTTATCCAAACCGCAGCACGGCCTGGAGCGACTAAAGAGGGACTCGCTAATCGCTATGGTAGTAACAATAATAGAACAACAAATATTTAATCCATATGCATGAAATTGTTAAATAAATTACTACGATTAAACCGAACATACCTCCTCCTCTCTAACTCTGGCGAAGCTCTTTGTGCCCGCCGTATGAGGAACCGTTTGGCACTCGCGACTCCTTTTATTTGTGGCCCTCCGTTTCTACAATATTGTTGCATAAATCAGTCAGACGGGCTAAAGTAAAATCAAAACTGTATTAACCATAATTGATTTCAATTATCAAACTAGCGGAATGCATGTGCAATGCACGTGACTGTCCTGTTCTAGTAAGTGCAATTAAATAGACTAAATAACTACAATTAAATATCTTATATCAATAAAGACACAGTTGAGCAAAGAAAATAAGAAAATCAAACACTTTTAACCCTTCCATTCTCTTTATAATAGTAGAGATATACCTGGCCCTCCTCAGAGTACCAGAAGTCGACGAGTACATTCCATTGTTCCCGAGGAATATCAGACGGGCACCGGGCATAGTTCTCAGCAGGAGGGTCCGTGAAAATAAAATGCTTGTTCCCCATATCGTGCTTATTGTCCCGCCATTTCTTATCTAGAGACATCAAAAGGTAGTCATCTAGGAAAGGTGGGTAGTCGAACTTGTCCTGTAAAAACGTTATTAAATTATTAATATTTGTGAAGAAGCTACATTAGTGAATGTTAATAATAATTGACCAACTTTTTTTGTTCTTACCCTTATCATACTCAAAGCTCGTTCTTTGTTGTCATCGGTGATTTCCTTCCAATTTTGCACATCTACTCGAAATAAATGGGCATCTCGTGCAATACCGCCCGACCATCTAGCCATCAAGCCAGCCTCCTTCCCCACTGGCTGCCCTTCTTCATTTACTCCGACCTTCTTTTTCTCTCCAGGGCGCATCTTGTGCACCTCTTTGCATTTGGCCTTACCTCGTACCTTCCTAGGCGGCACCACGGCGGGTGTGGAAGTCCCCGCACTAGATGGGGGGGTAAGTGTAGGATCCATCTGCAAAATATTTGTATTAGCTTCTGATATAAATGAGACAAAAAAAATGTCAACATTGATCAATATTGTTAGTAATGAGAAACAAGAGTATGCCATTTTTAGGATTAAATTTTGAGAGATCTTAAAGCATTCATTGATTCATAGTATTCAGGTTTGATAAAAAGTAGAAACAGGAGTATGTTATATGTGATTGATATTATTTACAAAAGTACATACAGTTTGCTCTTTGGGACAGAGCCCAAGTGCAGGAAAGAATAACAACTTATTCGCAGTGCATCGAAGAATAAAATGTGGCAATATGTCTGCTCATTGTTATTGTTAGTGATAAGAGAACATGCCAATAGGGGATTTTCCAGGAAATCCCATTTTCTAGTTCTAAGAGTGATTAAAATTTGGATATATATACTTAACCACTGAATCAACCTTAACTTGTTGTTGGTAGTATTACCTAGGAAAAGCAAATTAAAAAAACCAACGGTGCCCCAACCAATATGCCAAGCAAAAGCCCAAAATAGAATTATATTATAAAACTAGGAGATAATCAATAGTCAACTGCTACAATAATCGAAACTTGAGGATGGAAAACAAAAACACAAATACATTTGTTGATTGTTTGGAAGTGTTGGACAAGTCCATGCTCACATTTAACAAACAATTCAACAATCAATACAACAATAAAGAATCATTATGTTTCATCGTTATATTCTGATTCAACGTCGTCATCACTAGATTCGGTAGAAGTAGCTTGTTGTTGCAACACTTCGGGAGGCGCATCAACAGTTGCACCGGTAATTCCAAATCTCACCCAACCTACACCTCTGTCATCATCATGTTCAGTGTCATCTAATTGTTGGTCGCTAAAGGCCTCGTTCTACCTGAATGCATAATCGTTATATTCCTCATTCATGTCGAAGAAGTCTCATGGTTTAGTTTTGATGACAACATTCCAATCTCCTTCTGTTGGATCTTCGACATAAAATACTTGTTCTGCCTGAGATGCCATAACATATGGTTCATGAGACTCAGCGTTTGCCGGGAGTATACGTGTAAAGTTGACAAGCGTAAACCCATATGGATCAGTCTTTATTCCTCTATCCAAATTAACCCAATCACACTTGAACAATACAAATTTTAGGGTATCAGAGTATGTCAATTCGACTATGTCCGTTAAGCACCCATAATAGGTTATAGGGCCTGTAATGGGGGTCTTGTCCCTAGAAGTTGAATAACTTGTAGTATTTGCAACAGTCGCAACACCACTATTTTGGCTTCTGCGTCCTCGCTCTCTATCCTTAGTACAAAACCTATATCCATTTATGATGTAGCCCTTAAACCGTTTTGCGACTTTTTGTGGACCGTATGCAGGCCATGTAATCTGATCAGAAATCGAAGTACGTGAATCTCGCAACCTTTGAACCTATTTCAAGACAAAATATGATTAATATATACATAACTATATATCAAAACATAACTAATTAATGTGTTGCCTGGAAATCAAAAGGTAAGACTTACGTAACCCCTAAACCATTCAACAAACTGCTCGCTGTGCTTTTTCTGGAGTTCGTGGGGGGACTTTCGAAGTCTTGGATGTGTCATTTTAATTAAATTCATGTGCTGCTTGCAAAGAACAAATCATTTCCCACTAATTTTAAGTTCAAAATAAACTACAATAAAATAACAAAATATATGATAATTGTGTTCTTACTCTGTATATTTTCTGACTTCATCGCAGTTGAACAACACATAACGATGTGTCTGTTGCCATTCTAATTCACTTAGAGCGAATGGCTCTGCACCACTTATCACACTTTCATCGTCATTCCTCACCGGCCTGTTCAATCTCGATTCCACATTATTTAGGTATCTTGAGCAGAATGTCAAGCATTCTTCCGCCAAGTACCCTTCTGCAATACAACCCTCTGGTCGAGCCCGATTGCGCACATAAGACTTCAGTGTATATAGGTACCTATTTGAATTAAATTTTCGTAAGACAAGGAAAAAACTATAACAAATATTTTAAACATCTAAAAAATTATAATTTAATGGCATACCTTTCGATGGGATACATCCACCGAAATTGTACAGGTCCACCTAGCCTTGCCTCTGCCGCTAGATGTATAGGCAAGTGCACCATAACATCAAAAAATGACAGCGGGAAAATTCTCTCTAAATGACAAAGCGTAAGTGTAATTTTGTCCTCTAACCGTCTCAAATCCTCGACCTGACAAACTTTGGAACACAATGTCATAAAGAAGTTACTCAATTCGATTAGGACTGAAGTTACATTCTTCGGCAATGCCTTCCTCACAGCCAGTGGTAGGAATTGTTGCATTATGACATGACAGTCGTGACTCTTTAGTCCATAAATTTTACGCTCTTTGATATTGACATGCCTACCAATATTTGACGAGTAACCATCTGGAACCTTCACACTCTTCAACACTTTGCAAAATAGTTCTTTCTCATTCTTGTCCATTGAAAAGTATGCAGGGGGCAGATAAACTTTGCTTGTGCCAGGTTGCAACTGAGGGTGAAGTGCACGTCTCACGCCCATATCAACCAAGTCTAACCGAGCTTTTAAGCCATCCTTGCATTTCCCTTCCAAACCCAACAAAGTCCCGAGCACATTGTCGCACACATTTTTCTCGATATGCATTACATCAAGATTGTGTCTCAACAAATTATGCTCCCAATATGGCAACTCGAAGAATATACTCGTCTTCTTCCAATTATACGGTATATCCACCTGGTCCATCTGCCTTGGTCGTTTGTTCCCAGTCTGCTTTCCAAGGGAGAAGGTAATACCCTCCAATTGACGTAACACATCGGACCCAGACATTGTAGTTGGCGCACAACCGGACTCTACGGTGCCATCAAAAGAAAATCTATTTTTTCGGAACCTGTGATCCGCTGGTAAGAAACGACGGTGCCCCATGTAGCAATGCTTTCTGCTTTTAGACAAGTATAAGTGGCAAGTGTCCTTATGGCATGAAGGGCATGCCAACTTTCCTTTCGTGCTCCAACCTGACAACATGGCATACCCTGGGAAGTCGCTAATTGTCCAGAGTAATGCCGCACGCATGACAAATGTCTCCTTTTTCGACGCATCATAAGTTGACAACCCATTCTCCCACAAGTCCTTCAACTCCTCGACTAGGGGCCTCATGTATACATCCATGGCATTTCCTGGCCCGGAGGGACCCGGAATAAGCAAGGACAGAATGAAGTTCGGCTGCTTCATGCACAACCACGATGGTAAGTTGTATGGAATAAGAACAACAGGCCATGTGCTGTGAGCAATACTCATCGTCCTAAATGGGTTGAAGCCATCACTCGCCAACCCAAGCCTGACATTGCGCGGCTCTGAAGCGAACAAATGATACTTTTTATCTAAAATTTCCCAAGCCGGTGAGTCTGCAGGATGCCTTAACCTACCATCCTTAGTTCGATCCTCATCATGCCATCTCATTTCAGAAGCAGTCTTGGATGACATAAATAATCTTTGTAACCTGGGTTTCAACGGGAAGTGACGCAAAATCTTCGCTGGAATTTTCTTTATTTTGTCTCTTGATTGATCATCCACTGTCATCCATCTTGATGCACCACAGATGTCACATACTTGCTTGTTTGCAGAATTTTTCCAATACAGCATGCAATCATTGGGACATGCATCGATTCTGTCATAATTAAGCCCCAAGTTGGACATCACCTTTTTTGTCTGAAAGTAAGTATCAGGTAGTGTAGACCCCTCGGGGAGTACCTCCCTCAATAACTCAAGCAATAAAGTGAATGATTTGTTGCTCCATCCACTAAGACACTTAATCTGGTACAATCTTACGATGAAAGACAACTTCGTGTGATTCGAACATCCTGGATACAAAGGTTGTCCCGCATCCCTTACCAATTGGAAAAATCTATCAGACTCAGTATTAGGATCCCGACTACTAGTACCCTCATCTTCATTTGGTATCCTGAACAAATCGTGCACCAAATCCTCCATCTCATTATGTCTGTCTTGCACAACAGGACTTTGAGTCACTGGCCCAACGGATGTGTGTTGTAATATGTCTTCCCCGTGATAAAACCAGATTTTATAATTCAGGTCGAATCCATAACAGATCATATGGTCGTACGCTATACCTCTCTCTTGATAAACGACATTGTTGCATTTGGGACATGGACACCTTATACCACCATTGTTATCAGTTGCTCCACGAGCTAATGCAAACTCTATAAAATGCTTCACTCCTTCTATATATTCCTTTGACAACCTATTTCGTACAAAAAATGCATTCACAATTGCTTAAGTACTAACACTTTATCAATCGATGCTTAATAAAAACTTTTGGACATCAAAACTACCTTGACATTCCAATCCAACTCCTATCCATGAGGTATACGATTACTGTTTTATAGAACCTTCTTCGTTAGCTATTCTGAGAAATAGAAAAAATATACCACATTAGTCAATTACAATAACACATGTGTCAACTAACTTTACCGTCTACACAATATGTATGCATGCATGCTTCCTATCGTCAACAACTCCTCTTCTAATGGGTGGGGTGTTCCTATCCCATTCAAGAATGCATAATCCCCAAAAGTCACCAGCTCAAGTACTTTGATCCATTTCAAGGAAATTTCGGCAGCATTTCCCTATGGTTCTCCAAGTACACGACTTAGACTAGGGGCAAGCAAGCCACGTCGTCTAAATATGTGCCCAGAGAACAAGAGAAACGGCTGACTCCAATTTCCTCAATCTAGAAAAATCATGAGCAATTGATTGTACTGGAGATTATGCATTCTCAAACTGTCCAACCGGACAATTCAAGAATCATATACAGACAAATACACTTTATCACAAACAAGACCGAAAAGTTGTTAAACTGCATTCAGTCCTACTAGAGAACTAAATGTCATATTTACAACTGATTTGTCCAAATAGGTGATAACGTTGTTAAAATGCATTTGTCACACAATGATTCTTGAACGGGAGATCTATGGTTCAATGCATGCATGTGTATGAACTTAAGCCAATACAAAAATCCAACCATCATAAATACAAAGTTTAAACACCCCTAACCAGTTTAAACAGTTAACATAGATACTCTTTGATGTGGCCAGTATTATGAACACAACTACCAGAATTTACATGCCCGAATCTCGGAATATCAAAGATAGAGAACTAAACAACATATTTACAACTAATCCGTCCAAATAGGTGATAACAAAAATGCACTTATCAGACAATGGTTCTTGAACGGGAGATCTATGGTTCAATGCATGCATGTGTATGAACTTAAACCAATACAGAAATCCAACCATCATAAATACAAAGTTTAAACACCTCTAACCAGTTTAAACAGTTAACATATATCGATACTCTTTGATGTGCTCACTATTATGAACACAACTACTAGAACTTATATGTCTGAATCTCGAGTTCCAAGGATAGAGAACAAAGCGAAGCGAGTCTTTTATCTGGGCTTAAAGTTTATGAGCATTCCTTATCTGTGGCCGAAATATCCTTGCATCCGAGACATATGAAGCAAATGACTACTACATTACTTCCCTGATGTTTTTTATCTGTCTTCTCATACAGATGAACTTGTATTTCATTATATCGTGCTATAGGAGAAATGTCTATAGATTCGTAATACTTTTGCTAACTTCAGCTATGTACATCTGTGTACATTGTTATTATATATTGCGTTGAATCTTAATTTCGTCATTTTCTCCAAGGCTCAATACTATCAGGATCTGGGAAGTGTATGTTTATGGGGTTCAATTTCTTGATAAGGAGACTGGTATAAGATAATCTGGGTGGTTGTTTCCTGGCCCATGCACCAGGATCTAGGAAGACTTTTATGGCCGAAAGGAATCTTGTTAACATGAAGAAAGCTTATGACCATATAAATGTTTTCCCCATCCTAGCGCATGGACCAGGATACAATCACCTAGATTAACTTAATACCAGGTTCCTTATCAACAAATTGAAGTCCTCTAGTTGGGCTGGTTGACTTCACGATACTTTTCAATCTCAGCACCAAACAGAAACATACAGTTGAACATCTAAAGAAGTTGGAAAAGTTCAAGAGAAGTTCCATTGGGATTGCGTTGCATATGCATTCACACTTGAAACTTGCTTGTGGATTTGGTTTAAGACTTGAGCCCATGCCTAGGAAAGGGTTAGTTCGGGTAATAGGCTCAGGTCATTTGACTCTAAGAGTAGGGTTTTCAAATCCTCGACCTAAGAATCTAACTAGCTTTAGTTCTAGTGAGATGTTTTACTATAAATGATCATCCTGAAGACGAATGGGATTTCGATGGATGTTTTACTATCTTAAGTTCTGTCATGCAGTATACAAATTAGAGCAGAATGGGAACATGTTGTTAACAATTAAGAATTACTTAATGCAATAAAATTGAATGAGAATTTAATATCAAAAGATCTAGCATGTTATTTTAGTCTATCTATCAAGTTATGAATTAACTATATATATATATATAACATTTAACCCATAATATTAAGAAACAGTAGAATCACAATCATTAGTCCAACATCATTTATTGCATTTAAGGGTACTAGAGCTAAAATTTTCTTTTGAAACAAATGTTAAGCATAATTAAGGGTACTATTTTTTCTCTAGTTTTCTGGTGGCAAGGATATCTAGATATACTTTCTCACTTCTTGGGTTTCCCTAATGGTAGTTTGCTCGACTTTGATGATTTCCAAGATATTTACCAAAACCAACAGAGAAACCCCATCTTTACAAATAACCAAAACCCCAAAAAATTATAGAGAAAGAGAGGTCTTACCAATGACTGGAGAGGTGGAGCCACTGGAGAGAGTAGAGGTGGCTACCAGAGAGGGCGACCGGGACATAGACAGGTGGCAGGGAACTTCTACGGCTACAAAGGGATTGAGAGAATTGAGATTTGGTAAAATCAGATTTTACAAAAATCAGATTTGGTAAAAGTTAAATTAACCTAAAAAAAATCCAAAAATCAGATTTTACAAAAGTTTAAAAAAAGCTAAACTAAAAATTAACCCAAAAGAGAAATTTACTCTAAGTTAATATTAATCTAACCAGATTTTATACAAAACTAAGCCTAACATAGAAACTAACCAAAACAAACAAAATGAATAAAAGCTACAATTAAACCAAACAAAACAGATTGGGACTACTCTAATATACACACTAAAATCCAAGCTAAAAATCAGGTTATAATTTATAGGTAAAGAAACCTAAAAATGAGATTTACCTAGGGGTGAGGTTTACAGATAATCTGTGCTTAAGTAGCTCTTATGCGGACAGCGGTTCTGGTAGAAGAAGCAAGCTAGTAAAGATGCACATGCGTTGCACGTAAAATATATTAACCGATTTAATTCTAATCAAATTCGACAGTGATTTCAATTAAAAAAATACATAAATTCAGATGAGTGAGTTATGAATTGATGTTAGAAGGAGGATGCATCTCGGGGAACAACACCACACACCACACCAACCTTTAGAATTTATATACCAATAATTACATTTTGTGTCAAATACATACATACATCTCTAGTGTTAATCCGCATAGTTGAGGTCGAGTATTATACATACATCGCTGTGTTAACTGCTACAATATCAACATATAATGGCTACTCTCTCTGCCTCTCTTGTGAGTTTAATGTCTTCATTGTGTTAGGAGTTTGATATGTAGAATGGGGTCTAATCAATGGCCACCACTGCAACAATTAGAAAGTGTTTTTGTGCAATATAATGACATCTGAATCTGCGTATTAGTTTGATGAATGAATTGGGAGAGGAAAATCTGTGTTATCACTCATGTAATCCTAAGAAATTAAGGCCATACCTGCATACTTGCACCTGACTTTTATCGTTAGATGAATCCCTATCTTGACTACCTGGAACACTAAGTTTGAATAGATTGAATGATTCTAAGTTTCTAAATACTGAGGAAAATTTTTGAGATTAATACCTCTCCTAGTAGGCCTGGCCCTGACACTGTCCATGGGTTCACTAATGAGATCTTGCAGCCCAAAAATTAGTAACATTGGATGGTCTGAACCATCTGATAATTAGACAATCCTAGAAAGAGACCCCCAAATGTGACACACATTAGGTCGTCAAGATTACGAGTCTATTTCCTTTCTCTCTTTTTCTTTGCTAATAATATATTATTTCATCTTTTTTAATTTTCTTTTGGTAATTAGCATTCAAGAAACGAAGATCCGATCGAAGAGGACCCAGACTTCTCAATTTTTGAAGAACGAAAACGTTATGGATGGTTAGTTTCTCCTTACCCTTCTCAAGGAAAAAAAAGTCCAACAACTTGTAGATGGAATCATTGTAAAGATTTGAAATGAAAATTCTTCTTTTACTGTTAGAGAATTTTCTTTAATGGATCTCATTTACTGTTTATTTGTTGCAGATGTTACGAAGGCTATTAGAGAAATGAGTTTTGTGCCTGATCCAGAGAGGTCAAGCATAATTGAGAAATGATTTGTGAAATCCGAGATGTTAGTTAGATAAGGAAAGATTTCAACGATTTGAGTCGAAGATATCAAGAGCTCGATTTACGGGAAAAGATTTGCTGATTTTTGAAGATTTATACGATTTGATTCAAGCCTAACCAAAAGCTAAACTAGCTGAGATGGTCATCAACCTAAGATGGATCAATGTGTAACAGAGGATATACTCAAAATTTGGCCAATTAAAACCATTCAGATACATTTAACGAATCTGCATAAATCTCTAAGGAATCTCAAGTGTTCCACTCCCTCCAAAGTAATTCTTAATTGTCATTTTAAAAATATAGGTGATGTTGGTATTATTATCATTTTAAAAATATAGGTGACGTAGACCCCACATGGTTCTAAAGGGGGAGGACGTACTCCTGATAATGACTCCATTATGAGAGAGCTCTTTGTCTTATATTCAGCATTTGGCCGGACGCGTGGCGTAAAGTTACTCGTTCCTCATGCCCCTTTACTTCTTCTCTTGTAAAGTTACTCGTTTGTATTAAACTATTATTATACAATGATAATAAGAAACAGCAATTTCATAATATAATCACTATTGGGGTTGAGTTATTTTCTTATCTAATGTGATATGGTGTTTGTATATTACGTCCTAAGCTACTGGATGATTGAGAATGCTGTATAATATTAGCTGCTCACCATTTTGGTGCGTTTGGAAATGTTCCTAAAAGAGAAACGGTCCATGTCAGTATCAGACTTCATTTGCACATGGGAGAGGGTAGAGGAGGAAGGGGTAGATGATACATCATTTTTAATCCATTCATATTTATGGGTGATCATGTGCACGCTTGTCCCTCATGTTTCAGCCCGCAATTTCTGGTCCAACCAGCAACCCGCCCGATCTTAATGGTCGGTGTTGACGTTTTGGGCCACGCATCGATAAAATGACATGGTCATGTAATTAAAAGTATACACAAAACCATGGGCACATGATCGGGTTGCTGGTTTTAATATGGTAACAGCAAACCTGCCGTTGAGTGAATCATAGGAGTGGTTTCTACTAACAATTTTTTTTTTTTAAGATAGTCAAAGTCTCTCATGTGTACAGCACTATCTCTTAACTTTGAACATGATTTTGTTATTTTGGTCTTGAGATTTTAATATGAGATTTTTTTGGTCTATTAAAACCAAAATAATACCAATAATAATATTATGTGTACAGCACTATGTCATATTAAAACCACTTTGAACATGTCTAAATCTGACTCCTCTGCTAAACCATAATTATTTTAGGCCTATTTTTAAAAAATGTCAACATGTCTGCTATATTATAATAATCCATAACAGAATTAGATAAAAATAAGGTAAAGCGTTGTTGAGAGCCTGAGACTCTGAGGCTGTGTTTTTTTTTATTGGTATTCTATTTTGGTTGATCTATTTCTGAGATAAAAATAGATCTTAATATGAGCCTATAATCTCAAGACTCATATTAAAATCTCATATTAAAATATTATTGGTATTCTATTTTCACACCATAATCATTTTACCGGAACATTTTTTAAAAATAGGCCTAAAATAATGATTTCTTTATTCATTTTTTAATCTCAAGACTCATATTAAAATTCTATTGGTATTAAAATATTAAAATACCAATAATATCTTCTTTAGGTTTGACATGGTCATGGTCATGGGTAAAATCATAAAAAACAATAATAAGGCCTATTTTTAAATGATAACCCAATAGTGGTTTTTATCTAATAACATAATTAAAAAAAAGGCCAATGACTTTTAGGTTTTTAGGGTGGGACCCACCTCAAACCTAAAGAAGATTTGTTTTAAAAAAAAAAAGAAAAAAAAAAAAGGGGTTTGAATTGTTTGGGCGCCAACCCAATGTGGCAAAGCCAACAGGGGTTGGCCCATACGCAAGCCCAAAACGGCAAGCAAGTAAAAAAAAAATTAATTTAGTAAGCACTGTTCATCGTCCCTGTCATAGGGACGGGCGAGCAATGCACCTCTTCTAATCTCAAGACTCATATTAAAATCTCATATTAAAATATTATTGGTATTCTATTTTCACACCATAATCATTTTACCGGAACATTTTTTAAAAATAGGCCTAAAATAATGATTTCTTTATTCATTTTTTTTTAAGATAGTCAGAACATGGTTTTGTTATTTTGGTATCTCTTAAAAAATAAAGTCTCTCATGTGTACAGCACTATCTCTTAACTTTGGAATTGGGTTGGCTATTTGGTTTGAAAGAAACTGTCCCTCTATAACCTATTTATAACCAGAGCAATGGCATTATCTACTAAAATGACTAAGATACCCTAGCTTACTTACGTGTGTGTATATATATATATATTTTTTTTTTTTTGATAACGGTGGATATCCTAAGCCTTGAAAGCTCGGCCCTAAGTAACCAAAGCGGGGAGCGGGAGCGGGAGCGGGAGCGGGAGCGGGAGCGTGAAAGCGTTAAATTTTAATTTAGGATAAGGTCGGGAGCGCCTCCGGAGCACCAATATATATAATTTATATTTTAATATTTTTTAAAAAAAATCAAAGTTATATTTTAAACTCCATAAATTAGTAAAACTTAATTACAATTAATAAGAACAAAAAATAAAAAAAACCGATTTCTCATAATTAAAAATAATTATGAGCATCCAAATCGCGGAACTTTAAAATTGTGGGTATTATTATCATTTTAAAAATATAGCAGACATCATCTACTATTGGGGTAAATTACCTACTATTGGGGTAATCATTTTCACTCATAGGAGTGGTTTCTACTAACAATTTTTTTTTTATCATTTTACTTCTTCTCTTGTAAAGTTACTCGTTCCTCATGCCCCTTTACCCATGCACCCCTTGGCGTAAACCACTATCTCTTGGCGTAAAGTTACTCGTTTTCCAAAATAACAATAATACCCAACATCACCTATATTTTTAAAATGATAATAACTTCCAAGGTTGAAATCTAAACAAGAATACCCACAATAATTTAAGCAGGAGGATATTAAATACGGTATGTATAGAGCATAGTTACCCCAATATCATTAAAAAAAAAATCCACAAACTGAAAAACAGTTTATTAAACAGCCCTATCTCCCATTCACAAATGGCATCTCCCTCCAATACCTAATATGAAATTCAGTTCCTTCCAGTAACAGCCAAACGATTGCAATTACAGGCACAACTAACCTAATATTTTTTTTATAAAAAAAACAATCAATATAACATAGAAACATAATTAAACCCTCACCGGAACGATACGAGATTCGGGGATCGGGTTGGCAATGGCAGGAGGCTTTGAATAGGGAGGAGGTCGATTCGCCTCAAGGGTGCTGCGAATATGGAAAATCTCAAAATTCTCAGAATCTCCAAAGAAAAACCCCACAAAATATAACCAAGTGATCAGCCAAAAATTTAACCTTGGCAGGGGCTGTGGGCTTCGAGCTTCGAGAGAGGAACCGGAGAGTGTGTAGGAGCAGGGAGCACGAGCACAAGCAACACCGGAGAAGGTGACCGGAGCAACGCAAGAGAAGGTGGCCAGGGCAGAGAGCACGAGCAGGGAGCACGAGCAAGGAGGAGAGGAAAGAGGAGGGAAAGAAAAAAAGGTCGGGGCCCTAAATCCCCAAATATAGATTCTTTACCGGCATTTTAAAAAAACGCCGGTATAGACCATAAAAAATCGCCACCATTCCTTTGGCGGGAAATATTTTCGCGGAACCGCCCATTTCTATAACGGCGTTATTGTAAAAATCACCGTTAATAATTGATTAATACTGGCGTTTTTTCATATAACGCCGCTATAAATGTCTCTTTAGTGGTGTCTTACAATAAACGCCGTTAATAGTTATATTTACCAGCGTTTATCTCTAAACGCCGTAATTTGTTCGCCACTATACACTTATAATTTTGTAGTGAGGCTTATTGCATATGCTAAATACAATCGTGGATCCCATGAAAGGGATATAGCTAGTATAGTTTAGTTTTTGTTTTCCTTGTTGCATTGCTCCAGGACTAGCAATGTATAAGTTTGGGGTTGTGATATGTGCGTAATTATACACATTTAAGCACCTCAAATTATACATGTTAGTTCATTTGAGTTTATTATGAAACTGTTTTATGGCATTTTGGTTTCTTTCTCTATTTCAGGTTCACATGAAGAAAAATGGTTAACATGGCAGTTGAATGGATCTTGAAAGCTCAAAAAAGTCATCAACCATGAGAAAGCAAAAGGGAAAAGAAGAAAATCAACAGAAGTTGCAACCTACGAACGATCGTATGTAATCTACGAACAATCATAGCCTATGAACGATTGTAGGACATCTATGAACGATCGTAGATCGATGTTTGCCTTGAGACACGTGCGCATAAAAGCCTTTTCCCTCAGCCCTACTTCTCATTTTTATTCCACTTTTTGGAGGCGGAGTAAAAGGAGAAGTCTTAGGTAAACCCTAGGCTATAACTTCTTTTACCTTGGAGATCTGAAAGTGGCTGGGGGAGAGAGATCAGAGATGCAAACAAGCGTCGAAGGTTCATCTTCAACAACCATGCAGTTCATCGCCTTCAGGATGAACTAACTTCACCCTCTAGGGTTTCGATGAAACCCTAGCCGAGTATTGTATTTGTGTTTTTATTTTTAGTTCCTTTCTTGTAAACATTTGATTGCATAATAAAGGGGGTTGCTTCGACAACCAATTTTAATGATAATATTTATTCTCAATGGTGTTTTTCCTTGTCTTAGGTTTAACTAATTTGAGTTTAAAATCAATTTAAAATTAGTTTCTGTGATCCTAATCATAGATGTTATGCAATAGTGCCTAATGATTAAGTGACTAGATTTTAGGATGCTTTATAGTTAGAGGAGACAAGTGATGCCACAACCCTAGATTAATATAGATCACTTGTGCTGATCACAGATAGGCATGCCTTAGATTTAACTACTTGAGATCTTTCTTGATCTGTTGAGTAGGGACTTTTAGTCACCCTCAACCTTTATGTTTATGAGTTTAAGGACTTTAAATGATTGCATGCGATGCAATATCAGGCTAGAGGTGGATTCCTCTAGCCTAGACTTCTCCCCATATTTTCACAAACTCTTTTAGCTATTTTCTAGTTTAGATAACTTAGAATAATTTAGTTTTAATTTAGATCAATCAATAATCAACTCTTCAATCTTCAGTTTAATTTAATTTAGGAAAGATAATAGTTAGAACAATGTAATTCTCTGTGGTTTGACCCTTGCACCACTATCCTATGGGATTAGTACCATTTGCAAGGTATATAATTGAGCGATCATGTATCTCAAAGTGTAAGTGCATAAATCAGTCTCTTATTGTCACAAGATATAATATATATACTGAATAAATGAAGAGGTCTGGACCATTATAAGATCGGCCCCAACACATAGATCCTCTTATGTAGTATGAAATTTTGTAGTGTTCTTAATGAGGACAACGAGTAACATGGCATCCTAGCAAAATGTGTTTTCAAGAGAAACTTTTAACGTTTGGGAAATTTATGCCAAGCAGCTCAGTTATCCTTCACTATTCACCAAGCTTGTATTTTCTCTTAGCATTAAGTTGTTTCTTTTGAGGAAAAACAAATATCATGAACGCTCATTCTCCTGTAGCCTTTATAGGCCATGTTGAGAGCACAAAGTCTCATAGACCTTTTTTCCAATCCAGATGAATGCATACACCTCTTAACTAATATAGATTAGTGTGTAAATTACTAGTAATATATTCGGAGTTTATCTTCATAGGATTTGAGCCCAGGACCTTGATCCTTCGCTCCCTTGACATATTCAATAATCACCTACCTGTATGTTTTTATTAGTAGACTCCTACTTCCTTCACTAGCATTAACCTATTACAGATATAAATATAAGCCTCTTCGGAAGTCCCATTTCTCCATGGATATAAAATGGGGCTCTAAATTTAATTCCATGATGACACATAACTAGTCTCCTTTAAATCTCTTCTCAATTCTATAAAACAACTTTGATTCTAACTATCGTAACCATGCACTATGGTATCCTTCCGCTCCTTATTTTGACGTTGTTGATTTTATTAGGCTCCATTTGGTTAGCATGAAAGGAAAGAAAAGGGAAAAAATTATAAAGAAAACCATTGATTTTTCAAAAAAATACTTTAATTATTTCTTTTGCTTCTTCTATTTTCTTGCTAACCAAAGAGAACCTTAATTAATTAATTCAATAGAAAAAAAATATTCTTAATTATCATCATTTGAAAATGGCAGATATATGGATGAATATTCATATCCAGAGGCAAATTATTTTTTTTGTTGAGTCCAGTGGCAAACTTCATTGAATAAGAAGATGATTCTTTTTTATGTTCTGGTTGATTATGTGTGAGTAAGTGTCTGGCTCTCATTTTATTTTGTTCAAGTAAATATTAAATGTGAACTGAACACATAAAAGATCATTAACAAGTTATTTCAATTGCAATACACAATCAAGAGTTACAAACCCACAAATAAGACTTCAAAGCATAAGGAGACTTCTGACTAGAGTAGACTTTAACAAGTTATCTCACATGCACCTACTTTTGACTAGAGTAGACTTTAATCAAGGCCCTCCATGAACCCTAATGCTAAGAAATGCATCTCTAATCACGCGCATCTTATTAGCAACATCTTGCATGGTCATTCGATCTCTTGGCAATTCCACTGAACACGCAACTCCAATTTTGATAGCTGAAACCAAGCACTCCGGTATTCCACTTGTGGCATTGGGGCTCCTATTGATCTCATCTTCATTGATCACGTGTTCATATTCTAAGAGTATCCATGGATCAATGATTTCCAGCACACGATCGGGCAGAGCTGTCTTAGCGAGGTTATGAAGGCCCAAACCATCCTTGAACATATCGTCAGTCGGCCTCCTACCTGTTAACATCTCAAGTAACAAGATCCCATAGCTGTATACATCGCCTTGTGTAGTCACCTTGCTACCCATGCCATACTCTACAATTCACACATATTCCAATTTTGTTACAATGCTAATTAATTTATCAAGTTTAATCTTTCAATCCGAACAAGAATGTGTTATTAGTAATGAAGCGATGCTTGATACCATAGTTCACAAGCTACATATTGCATGCTCTTATATATTGTGGCTAGTTGAAATTTGTGATAGAATGATTTGTCATGGTTGCTTGGAACTATAAATAAAAACTTGATAGATAAAATACTTACCTGGAGCTACATAACCAACTGTTCCTTTTACTCCAACAGTGCTACTTTGATTTTCGGATGAACTAATCAAGGTTTCAGCAAGGAACCTTGCTAATCCAAAATCTCCAACAATGGCGCTCATGTCTTCGTTGAGGAGAACGTTGCTTGGCTTTAGATCGCAGTGAACTATGGGTGGTTCACAATGGTGATGGAGGTAATCCAAAGCAGAAGCCACATCAATGGCTATGTTGAATCTCTGCAGAAGGTTCAAATTCCTTAGTTGATGGTGCCCATCTACACGTGCATACAACCAATCTTCAATACTCCCGTTAGGCATGAACTCGAAAACTAGAGCTTTGAAATCGTTTCCTTTGAAGTCCACACTCGAGCAAGAAGTTAAAATCTTGATGAGATTTCGATGTCGAATATTTCTCATGGCTTTACATTCAGCTGTGAAACTCTTGGAAGATCCTCGTTGTTGAAGGTTGAGTACCTTTATTGCAACACTAGTTTCCTCTTGTGGCAAAATTCCTTTATACACAGAACCGTAACTCCCAGAACCAATCAAATTGGCCGGCAAGAACCCATCTGTTGCTTTAAGCAGCTCTGCATAAGTAACCTTTCGATATTGATCCTTCAGGGGTGATGTGGAGGAAGGTTTCTTTTCTTTCCTCGACTTTCTGATCCAGAAAAGCATGGAAAAAAAACACACCAGTAAAACAAAACATGAAGGCACAATAATCACCAAGATCATTATTCTATGAGCAAGAGGCCGCTTCTGTCCTTTAGAAGCTTGGGTTGGGCATGCTGGCAATGCCAATTTTGGGATACCACCGCATAGTTTACTATTTCCGATAATTGAAATTACACTTGTGTTTTTGAAAGCCCCTTCTTTTTCTACTTCACCTTCCAGATTATTGAAAGATAGATTTAGATTTTGGAGGAAAGGAAATTTAGCCAAGTACTCTGGAATCTCCCCAGACAAATTGTTGCGTGAAATATCTAGATCTTCAAGACTTCTTAGAGCACTCAAAGTAGGAGGAATAGTTCCTTGAAGGAAGTTGCCCTCCATTCGAAGGCGTCCTAAGCTCAAACAATTCCCAATCGTGCTTGGGATTTCACCTGATAGTTTGTTCTCAGAAACATCTAATTCACGAAGATTTGTCAAGCTACCTACTTCTTGTGGTATGGATCCAGTCAAATAATTTTGGGCAAAGCTGAGTGAAATTGACAAGGATGAGAGACTGATCACTTGACTGGGTATTGTACCATTGAGGTTGTTTCGAGACAGGTTAAGAAGTAGTAAATTTTGACAATTTCCGAGACTTGGAGGGATGCTTCCTTCTAGGTTGTTGCCGTCCAAATAGAGTTCACTTAGTTGTGTGATGTTGCCTAGAGTGGATGGTATCTGGCCAGTAATTTTGTTATTGGACAAAGACAAAAGCTTCAACTTCTGAAGTTTCCCGAGGGTAATGGGAATAGTGCCTGTGAAAAGGTTTTCCTCCATCCCCAATTCCCACAAGTCGGCCAAGATCTCAATTTCCGTAGGAATAGTTCCAGATATTTGGTTGTTGCCCATGGTTAAATAGTTGAGGTGTGTGGAGAGATTGGTTATGGAGTAGGGTAATACGCCTCTGAAATAGTTGCTGTCTACATCTACTATTTGTAGATTACTGCAGTTGGTCAATGAACCAAAGAAACTCAAATCATCGCCTTTTGTTGTGCCCAGCTGATTATGACCCAAATATAGGAAGTTGAGATGTTTCAAGCGTCCCAAATTCATAGGCACTGATCCAGTGAAACGATTGTCACTGAAAACAATTTCGCCAAGGCCTGAAGCGTTGGATATTGAAGTTGGAATGAGTCCTGTAAATTGGTTACTTCCAGTTATAAAGACTTGGAGGTAAGGAAGAGTGAGGCCAATGTCAGATGGAATACTTCCACGGAGTTGGTTATTCGACACATCAAAATATAAATCAGTGAGAGATTGTAAAGAGAGTCAGGGATGGTATGGGTCAGCATATTTCCAGCGAGTTGCAGAAATCGTAAGTTAGTAAGGCGGCCAAGACTAATTGGAATCCTTCCCACCAAACTGTTTTCCGCAAAAGAAATTTTGCTAAGAGATGAAAGATTCCCTAAAGAAGGTGGGATGTTTCCGGTAAGAATAGTTCTTGGAGAGACCATGAAAAGCTTGAGCTTTGTTAGAGAGCTAAGCTCGATAGGAATCTTCCCAGTGAAGGTGGTTGTTGAATAAATTGATTTCTAAAAGGTTAGAACAATAGCTCAGATTGGTAGGGATTTCGCCCTCAAAAGAGTTATTGCTCAGAGTGAGATATTGCAGCCTAAACAAACGACCGATTTCTTGAGGGATTGTGTGATGAAAACTATTGTTCTGGAGGTTGATGACGCGAAGGAAGGTGAGGTTGGCTATGTAGGGAGACAGAGAGCCCACAAAGCCCTGGGAGTGAAGGTCCAAGACCGTGACTCTTTGATGGCGGGGACTGCATCTAACCCCTTCCCACTTACAGAAATGGAGAGAAGCATTCCACGAGCTCAGTGCTCCATTAACATGACTAGGATTGTTGGATATCCCATCTTTAAATGCGAGCAAAGCTTGTCGATCGGTCTCATTTCGAAGAATGGCAGACTCAGACCATACTACTAGGTCCAGGACGAGACTGGCATGAATGAGAATTGTGCAGCATAGGATATTATCCATACGTAATTGGAACAAGTACCCCATTAGGTTATTGAGCAAGTAGAAGAAGATGATCAAGGTAGTACTGCCCAGACTTCCAATTTATGGATTGACAGCCCTGTTTGCCAGTCGTATAAATGCTGGACTAGTGAATCGTTCCACGAACCAAGTGGATGCTGATTTATCCCATTCTCGGGAGTCCATAGGCATGGAGTGAAGCTGTATGTCCAATATGGCTTCGTTTTCAGATGTGACCCATTTTGAAAGAGATTAGATGTTAAATCATCCAATTTAGCGTCTTTTTTTTTCTCTTTTTTAGGGGTTATTGCATATCAGCTGCTACATTTTACATGTTTTGCAAATATACTGTTATGTGAATACACTCTTATGTGTAACAGTTTTGCAAATTAACTCATGGTTTTGCAACCGTTAGACAATCAATCTCAACCCTTAGTTTCAATAGACTTTCATTTGTTATGGTTAAAAAAATGACTATTATGCCCTTAGGATAGTTTATAACCTCACAAAGTCTTTCACTGCCTTAAACCATGGTTAACAAGTTGGAACTCTTGTCGTTAATTTGTCCCGTTTTAACTTTCTTTAACAAGTTTTAACTCTTAAGGTTAATTTGTCCCATTTTAACTTTCTTTAACTATGATTAAGATTTACACTCTTAAGGATAAAGTATCTAACCTTGGCTTTTTAAAAAAATTAAGGTGTCCTCTTTTAAATCTCTTTAATTGTGGTTAAGATATATTAATCCTTAGGGTTAAAGCATCTAACCTTGGTTTTTAAAAGAAAAAAATTATATAACATGTCGCCTTTTAACTCCCTTTAATTTGTGGTTAAGATTCATTAAGCATTAGGGTTAAAGCATCTAACATTGATTTGAGAAAAAGAATTAGAAAAACTTAATATGTCCCTTCTTAAATCCCTTTAACTGTGGTTAAGATTCACTCATCCTCAGGGTTAAAATATCTAACCTTGGTTTTTAGAAAAAAATTAATGTGTCTTTTAACTCCTTTTAACCATAGTTGACGTTCACTAACCCTTAGGATTAAAGCATATAACCTTAGTTTTTAAAAAAAATTAAAAATTTAATGAGTCCCCTTTTAACTCCCTTTAACAGTGGTTAAGATCAACTAACCTTTAAGGTTAAAACATCTAACCTTAGTTTTTAGAAAACTATTTAACATGTCTTTTAACTCCCTTTAACTATGATTAGGGTTCACTAACCCTTAGGGTTAAAGAATCTAACCTTGGTATTAAAAAAAATAAATTAAAGTGACCCCTTTTAACTATCTTTATCTTTGGTTAAGATTCACTAACTCTTAGGGTTAAAGCATCTAACCTTGGTTTTTAGGAAAAATAAATTAAAAATTGACGTGTCCCTTTTAAGTCCCTTTACCTGTGGTTAAGATTCACTAACCCTTAGGGTTAAAGCATCTAACCTTAGTTTTTAGAAAAAAAAAATTATGTTTTAAATCCATTTAACTGTGGTTAAGATTTACTAATCCTTAGGGTTAAAGTATCTAACCTTGGCTTTTAGAAAAAAAATTTTAAAAAAATTTATCGTGTCCCCTTTTAACTTCCTTTGACTATGGTTAAAATTCAATAACCCTTAAGGTTAAAGCATCTAACCATGAGTTTTAAGAAAAGATTAAAAACATTAACCATTGGGGCTAAAATTTGTTAACCATAGTTCAAGAATAGTTAAAAGGGATTTGTAAGGTTATGAAATCACTTAAGGGCCTAATAGTCATTTGATTAACAATTACAAATGAAAGTTTTAACGGAACTATGGATTGAAGTCCTTTGTCTAACGGTTGGAAAACAATGAGTTAATTTGCAAACTGTTATTCATAACAATGTATTTGCAAAGTGGCTTAGAATGTAGCAGCTGATATGCAATAACCCCTTTTTTATTATTATTATTTTTTCTTGAAGAATATATTAGATAATAGGACCAGCTGTGTGCACAAATGTTGTGTCCAAAGTTAGCCCAGTGCCAGCTACCTGGGGAAAGGTGCAACCCAAACCTGAGTACCCTCTGAGATGGGAATTCTTTTACCTACATAAAGATCATGAGTCGAAACATCTTCTAGCTTTGCAGAATTGTACCATGGAATGGGCTAAGCCTCATATGTCTATTGTATTGGGCCATGCTCATCCCTATTTATGAGGTCAAGAATCTTTTCCTTATCAGAGGAGTGGATGGAGAAAGACATTTCTGGGTGAATGAATCCTCATTTAAATGGGCAGACCCACGTTGCAAGACTTGGAAGACTTTCATTATGAGGTAGCTTTCTGTCATTCCTCTAATTTCTATGGTTCAAAGTAGTCGGTCATAGCTGGCATTGCATAATCATAGGCAGCTGCAAGGGAAGATTTTCCTCATTCTTGGGTCCTGGTCCGCCTTTTGTATTTGGTATTTTGCAGAGTAGAGTTGAGGATGGACCTTCGAAAAAAATATCTCTTTCTTTTGTGCCTTAATTTCCTCGAATGAGACAAGGTCTTCATCAAGACTCCTCTTGTTTGGTTGCCGAGAAAGTAGTTGAAAATAAATAAAAGAAAATTGAAAAAAATGTAATTAAGAGTTGTATTAGGGAAATGAAAATGTTTGGGTGCACTTCAATAGGATCTGCTATCAAGCAGCCGTCTGATTTAGAATCCAACGGCCCCATGGCAAGTGTGGGACCCTGATCAGTTGAAGACTCGGTTGATCATATCCTTTGTTTTACTCATAGGATGGTGAGTGACCTAGATACCATGTTACCTTATATGAGAATTGACTTAGAATAATCATAATATGATACCTTAGGTGGAAATTGACTTAAAGTAATCATATGGACCCTAGGTGTAGCCCAAAACAAGTTAAAAGTTCTTTAAAAAAACCAAGGTTTCTTGTAAGAGGCATATCTCACAAACCGTATCTCCAATTTTTCTCTATAATATATCAAATCGACCGTGTTGAAAAGATCTACAACTTTTATAAAGGAAGCAAGAGTTGAAAATGCATTCTTATACCTCAGGGTCGACCGAAAGTGCCCAAGGTCGACCCTGATATGAACAGTTTTTGTATGGGAAAAAATACAGCAAGTGAGAAAAGCCAGGGTCGACACTGAGAGACACTTGGGTTAACCCAAGTGCATCTGGGTCGACCCAAAGTAGCCACAAGGTTGACCCTGATATGGATTTTCATGCTAAAACAACTTTGGGTCGACCCATAACCCCTAGGGTCGACCTTGATATGGTTTTTCCTTACTAAATCAGTTTTAGCAACTTCTATTAACTTGGTTTTGCATATCTATTTAACTAGAACTCTTCTAGTCTGTGAGAGGCAATTTTGGGAGAGGATTGAGAGGCTTTTTAGCTATCTCTACAGTTCATAGAAACTCTGATTTTCATTATCTCTCCTCCCCTTCAATAGTCCTTCTTCCATCTTAGTTTTCGCAATCTAATGTTTCATTCTTGCTTGCTTGGACTTTCCCATTGATGGAGTCCATCTAGGATTTGATTTTAATCAAACCATCAACCCGTTATGGAAAGAACAAATTGGCCGGAGTGTTCCAAAGCCTTTATGAAGGATATCAATCCGAGAAGGATCTTGGATGTGTGATTTGGTCGGTGGAATCCGAAGCCGTCATTGACAGAGATCGATCGGAAGATCGTGGTTGTTTTAGAGATCTAAGAGAAGTACGAGCGGCTGCAGTTGATCACGGGACTTGTGAGTACGTGATGACTTTTCGAGGTATGGAGGACTAAGAATTGAAGGATCATAGTGTCAAGTCCGAAGGAGTCAAGTTCAAGTCTTGTAAGTTCTTGTTGACTTTGTCTAAGTGATATCTCTTGACTGGAATAGGTCCCATGGTTTTTCCTCAAAGGATTTTCACGTAAAAATCCTTGTGTTATGGTTTGCTTGTTTCTCTCTATTTTCGCACTTTAAGTTCATCATCCCTTAAGTTAATAACTTAATTGTTAAAATATTAAAAATGGTAGATAGACTTATAGGGAGTCCTAACCATTCCCTTGAATTTGTGAGTTCTTAACTCAAACATAGATTTGAGGTTCACTGGATTTTTCAATAGAAACTCCATATTTGTTCTCTCCTCCCCTTTATTATTTTTCCTTTCATCCTAGAGTTTGCAAGTCAATTTTCCATTATTGCTTGCTTGGACTTTCCCATTGATGGAGTCCATCTATGATTTAATTTTAATCAAACCATCAACCGGTTTTGGAAAGAACTAATTGACCGGAGTGTTCTTGAGCCTTTGTGAAGGAGATCGATCCGAGGAGGATCGTGGTAGAGGGATATTTGGTCGGTGGAATCTGAAGCCGTCATTGATGGAGATCGATCGTGGAGATTGTGGTTGTCGAGAAACAAGAGAAGAACAGGCTATTGCGGTAAATTGTAAGGCTTGCAAGATCGTGATTGCTTTCGAAGGCGTGAATGACTGAGTATTGAGGATCGAGGAAGTCGAGTCCGGTTGAGTACAGTTCGAGTATTGTAAGTATTTTTTTCTTTGTCTTAGTGGATTCTCATGGCTGGACTAGGTCCCCTGGTTTTTCCCGAAAGGGTTTCCACGTAAAAATCCTTGTGTTGTGGTTTGTTTATTTATCTTATTCGACACTTTAAGTTCATCATCCCTTAGTTAATAACTTAATTGTTAAATATTAAAAAGGGAAGATAGACTTTGTAGGGAGACCTATCCACCCCCTTGTATTTGTGAATTCTCAACTCAAACATTAGATTTGAGGTTCACCGGATTAATTTTTTCAATTGATATCAAAGTGAGTTCACTAATTTTGTAGTGCGATCTTATTCTTATATTCGGTGAATATGAATCTCTAAAGAGATGGAGGATCCGTTTCATGTCCCCCATTAATTGATGGGAATAATTATGCCTATTTGAAAGCTCGTTTGAAAGCTTTTCTAAAATCTTTAGATGAGGGGTATGGATCTCTATTGAACTAGATTGGACCTATCCAACAAAGACCAAAGATGACCAGACCATCCCTAAACCTTCTTCTAAATGGACCAATGTAAATCTTGAAAGTTGTAGATGAAACAATAAGGGTCTAAATGCAATCTTCTCTGTTGTCACTCCAAAAGAATTTCGACGTATTTCTAAATGTGACACTTCGAAGGAGGTATGGGAGGTTCTTAAACTTACCCATGAAGGGACTACAACAGTCAAGATCTCCAAACTTCAAATGGTTACTTCAAAATTTGAAAATCTGAGAATGAATGATGATAAAACTTTTGATGGTTCTTATACTGACCTGAGTGACATTGTTAATTTTTGCTTTAACCTAGGAGAAAGAATTCCTGAGTCCAAAATTATTGAAAAATTTTGAGATCTCTACCTAAGAGATTTCAATCGAATGTTACCGCCATTGAAGAGAGCAAAAAGGTTGATGCTCTCAAAATTGAAGAGTTGGTTGGTTCTCTCCAAACCTATGAGTTAAATTTAAACTCATCTAAGAAACCAAAATCTATTGCCTTGAAATCCGTCAAGGAATTCATAGATGGTTCAAAAAATGACTCTGAGGATGATGATGAAGAGTTGGCTTTATTTGTAAAAAAAATCAGAAAATTTCTGAAATTTAATAAGAGATTTAATCAGAAAGGATAAAAATCTCTTGAAAAGCCTAAGTCCAAGCACTTTGAAAACAAGAAACATTTTAAAAGCGTGGACAAGAAATCTCAAGGTGTTCAATGCTATGAATGCCAAGGCTACGGCCATATTGCCGCTAAGTGCTCTAATAAGAAAAGATTTAAGGGCAAGGCAAGGGATGACAGTGAATCTGAATCTGAGGAATTAGATAGTTCTTCTTGTGAGGAGACTAGGGGTTATGTGGCCTTCACTACATCTCTATTTGGGATTAAAGAATCTTCTTCAAATGTTGTGAGTTATTTGAAGGCTTCCCTCATTGTTAAGACTCAGCTTCTTAAATCTAATTTGCATGTTTGTCTTGATGAATAGACAAGTCTTGAAATCAAGTTGACTAATCTTGAGCAAAATAAGAGGTGTGGAGATGTGAAGGGAACTCTATCTACCTCGAACACTGAGCCCAGTGATGAGAAGCACCCTCCTGAAAATAGGAAGGACCCTTCAACTCAGAAATTCATTCCTACATGTCATAAATGTGGAGTGAAAGGTCATAGTAAGCCTCGATGTCCTAAACTTTGAAAAATGCCCAATCATGATTTTGAGAACCACAATAATTTTAATTTTAATCTTCAAAGGAGAGTTGAGGTCCTAGTAGAGAAGTCTAGGAGTCTCTGTGAAGATGTAATGAAAATTGCTTACAACTCTAGACAGTGGCATGGTCATGACACTCCTTATGCTAGGTATAAAGGAGGAAACGGGGAGAACCATAATGCCCATCATAATTCTAGGACTCAATCCTGAAAAAAGAGGAACATGAGGAAGAGGCAAAAGGTCATACTTACTTCAACTGAAACGGTTAGAGACCAAAGGGTCAATCAAACATCTAAAACTATTTGGTTGAGAAAGGAAGACCTGAAGGGCTTCACTTAGCCTGTGTCTGTCATAGCCTAGGGCGTGCTATTAGTGTTCTATCTTTTTCTAGTGTTGTGATGTTTGTGTATACTAGTAGTTTTTCTTTTTACTAGTTTTTATTTGCTTTGGTCTATTTTTTTATTTTATTTATTTTAAAAAATTCAAAAACATTGAAAAACTATAAAATCCAAAAATATTTTTGTCATGTTGCCCTTGTTTAACTTGCATGATCTGCATTTCTTGTGTGATCTTTATTTCTATACTTGTCTAGGGTTGAACATGAGTTTGTTGCTGATTGAGGATATATCACCTTCATAGTCTCTTGGTTAGGCTGAAAATTAGACTGGTTTTATCTTAAACAGTTAGAGACTTATTCATGTGTGTATGCTTTGCACTTTCACATGCACTCTGACCGATTCTGTTAAGAGGTCTATTTTCCATTCTATAGGTGTAAGACTTATCCCAAAAGTGTGACCTTGGATGACCAATCTAGAATGACCATATTGTTAGTCATCTCCATTTTATGTATCCTCCATGAGCAAAAAATGTTGCAATGAAAAGGGCTACCTATTGGGCTAGTGTGAAAGTCACTATTGGATGCAAATAGTATGTAATGGCTACCTATGAGGACAGTAGTTATCTATCTGGGTTGCTAAAGTGAAAGCCCCTGCTGCCAATAGCCAGGCTACCTACCTGGATGGTGTGAAAGCTATCATTGCATGAAAATATATGTTTAGATAAAGAATATCAAAAGAAATCTTACAAAGGGTGGAGGTATTTGATCAAAAGTAAAAAAAAAACAGTGAGTCAAATAAAATGGATAAAGGAGCACCAAAATGTAAAAAATCAGCATATCTGGATCTAACTAGGTTTGACTTCTAAGATTTGTATCTCCGGGAGTCCCCTTAGTGGTTAATGTCATATCCTTGGAAAGGGAAAGAAACCTTAATCTAATATCTTGTCAGACCACCACTACACACAATGCTTCACTTTTGAACTGTTCACTAAATATGACTAAGTGAATTGGCTATGCTTTAGCATTTCGTGAGATTTAGTTAGATATGCATCCTCAGTCGGACTAACTAATCTTGTTCTTCATTGGATTTGTAATTTTAAATTACTACTACTTGGAATGCTTTTGATGCATGTTTGTGTGGCACATGATACCTTTTTTATTATGTGTTTCCTTATTGGTTGGCATGGGCCTTTCTAGAATAGATGCCCCGATTTTGGTGGTGTCCTTGATCTTAGGGGGAGAAGATCAAGTTGAGTTGTTGAGGGGGAGTTTGTGCTTTATATTGCTATTTTGTTCTCTGCTCTTTAGTCCCCGCATTGTCTACATTTGATTGGTTGTATTGAGATTGCCTTGATATTTCACATGTGTTAAATTGGTATATTCTTTGTGATATTGGCTTCATGACTACCTTTGGTAATTGTGCCAAAAAAGGGGAGAATGTTGGGTATAAGTTCCCAAGTTCAGTACATTCCTTGCAATACCTATGCTTATTTATTTATATATTCGATACATGCTTCACTAAGTGTTTTGTTTATGAGCATGTGCAGGTGCATGGTTGTAACAGACATATCTTACTTGACAAGAGCTTCAGTGTCTTCATTTAATTTTATTTGTCAATTGGAGTCATGTAATTGTGTTGGAGTCAAGTAATGCCCTAATTCATCATTTTGATGTGTTTGGGTGAGTTTGTGTCAAGTCATGTACTTCAGTTTGGTTTTGCCACGGAATTGCCAAAGGGGGAGATTGTAAAGTCCATGTTTTAGTGTTGGCTTATTCCGGTGTCAAAACAAGTGAGTTAGTTTTTTTTTTTGTTGGCTAAATTCCAAGTACAAAAGTGGGTATAATACTCCTTAGGTCGCATCATCCGGTTCGATGAAAAGCGAAGAAGATGCCATGATAAAGCATGATCATCACCCAAGAATCGCTCAAGTTTTAGGATGGTAAGTGAGACCTAGAAGACCAAAAAGTATTCATATGAAAATGCCCAAATCATAGAAAATGATTCCAAAGAGCCTAGACCAATCGAAGCAAAGCATTAGGCATTAAAAGGAAGAAAATTGCCAAAAATGCTCTTCAAGGTCGACCCTGACCATTTTGGGTCGACCTGATATGCAAAGGTTTTGTATGGGAAAAATTTCCAGAACATGAGAAAAGTGAGGGTCGACCCAAGTGTACACTTCGGTCGACCCAAAGTACTCAGGGCCGACCCTGGTATGGATTTCTTGGTAATTCAGTTTTGGCAACTTCTATATCTTGGTTTTGGGTTTTCTATTTAATGTGAACCCTTCTAGTCCGTGGTGAGAGACTTTGGGAGAGTGTTGAGAGGGTATTAGGCTATCTCTAGAGTTTACAGAAACTCCATATTTGTTTTCTCTTCTCCCCTTTATTATTTTCCCTTCAATCCTAGAGTTTGCAAGCTAATGTTCCATTATTACTTGCTTGGACTTTCCCATTGATGGAGTCCATCTAGGATTTGATTTTAATCAAACCATCAACCCGTTTTGGAAAGAACTAACTGGCCGGAGTGTTCCGGAGCCTTTGCGAAGGAGATCGATCCGAGGACGATCGTGGTAAAGTGATATTTGGTTGGTGGAATCCGAAGCCGACATGGACGGAGATCGTGGTTGTCGAGACACAAGAAAAGAACATGCTACTGCGATAGATTGCGAGGCTTGCGAGATCGTGATTGCTTTCGGAGGCATGGAGGACTGAGTACTGAGGATCGAGGAAGTCGAGTCTGGTTGAGTACAGTTCGAGTCTTGTAAGTATTTGTTTCTTTGTCTTAGTAAATTCTCATGGCTAGACTAGGTCCCCTAGTTTTTCCCGGAAGGGTTTCCACGTAAAAATCCTTGTGTTGTGGTTTGCTTGTTTCTCTTATTCCGCACTTTAAGTTCATCATCCCTTCGTTAATAACTTAATTGTTAAATATTAAAAAGGGTAGATAAACTTTGTAGGGAGACTTAGCCACCCCCTTGTATTTGTAAATTTTCAACTCAAACATTAGATTTGAGGTTCACCGGATTGATTTTTTCACCATGGATATAACATGGGCCTCTAAATGCAATTCCATGATGACACATAACTAGTCTTCTTTAAATCTCTTGACAATTCTATAAAACAACTTTGATTTTAACTATCGTAACCAAGCACATTGGTATCCTTCCGCTCCTTATTTTGACATTGTTTGATTTTATTAGGCTCCATTTGGTTAGCAAGAAAGGAAAGAAAAGGGGGAAAATTATAAATAAAATAATTGATTTTCAAAAAAATACTCTTAATTCTTTCTTTTGTTTCTTCTATTTTCTTGCTAACCAAATAGAACCTTACTTAATTAATTCAACAGAAGAAAAAATAATATTGATTATCATCATTTGAAAATGGTAGATATATGGATGAATATTCATATCCAGTGACAAACTTTTGAATAAAAAGATGAGCCTTTTTATGTTCTTGTTGATTAGGTGTGAGTAAGCGTTTGTCCCTCATTTTCTTTTGTTCAAGTAAATTTAAATGTGAACTAAACACATGAAAGATCATTAACAAGTTATCTCATACACAACCAAGAGTTACAAACCCAAAAATATGACTTCAAAACATAGGGAGACTTCTTACTAGAGTAGACTTTAACAAGTTATCTCACATGCACCTACTTCTGGCTAGAGTAGACTTTAATCATGGCCCTCCATGAATCCCAATGCTAAGAAATGCATCTCTAATCACGCGCATCTTATCAGCAACATCTTCCATGGTCATTCAATCTCTTGGCGATTCCACTGAACACGCAACTCCAATTTTTATAGTTGAAACCAAGCACTCCGGCATTCCTCTTATGGCATCATGGCTCCTGTTGATCTCAACTTCATTGATCATGTGTTCATGTACTAAGAGTATCCGTGGATCAATGATTTCCATCACTCGATCGGGCAGAGCTGTCTTAGCGAGGTCATGAAGGCCCAAACCATCCTTGAACATATCATCAGTCGGCCTCCTTCCTATTAACATCTCAAGTAACAAGATCCCATAGCTGTATACATCGCCTTCTGTAGTCACCTTGTTGCCCATGCCATATTCTACAATTCACACATATTCCAATTTTGTTACAATGCTAATTGATTTATCAAGTTTTAATCTTTCAATCCGAACAAGAATGTGTTATTAGTAATGAAGCAAGGCTTGATACCATAGTTCACGAGCTACATATAATTGCATGCTCTTATATATTGTGGCCAGTTGAAATTTGGGATAGAACGATTTATCATGGTTGCTTGGAACTATAAATATAAACTTGATAGATGAAATACTTACCTGGAGCTACATAACCAACTGTTCCTTTTATTCCAACAGTGCTACTTTGATTTTCCAAGGAACTAATCGAGGTTTCAACAAGGAACCTTGCTAATCCAAAATCTCCAACACGGGCGCTCATGTCTTCGTTGAGGAGAACATTGCTTGGCTTTAGATCGCAGTGAACTATGGGTGGTTCGCAATTGTGATGGAGATAATCCAAAGCAGAAGCCACATCAATGGCTATGTTGAATCTCTGCAGAAGGTTAAACTCCTTAGTTGATGGTGCCCATCTACATGTGCATGCAACCAATCTTCAATACTCCCATTAGGCATGAACTCGAAAACTAGAGCTTTGAAATCGTTTCCTTTGAAGTCCACACTTGAGCAAGAAGTTAAAATCTTGATGAGATTTCGATGTCGAATGTTTCTCAAGGCTTTGCATTCGGCTGTGAAACTCTTGGAAGATCCTCGTTGTTGAAGGTTGAGTACCTTTATTGCAACACTCGTTTCATCTTGTGAAAAAATTCCTTTATACACAAAACAGTAACTCCCAGAACCAATCAAATTGGCCGGCAAGAACCCATTTGTTGCTTTAAGTAGCTCTGCATAAGTAATCTTTCGATATTGATCCTTCAGGGGTGATGTGGATGAAGGTTTCTTCTCTTTCCTCGACTTTCTTATCCAAAAAAGCATGGAAAAGAAACACACGAGTAAAACAAAACATGAAAGCACAACAATTACCAAGATCATTACTCTATGAGCAAGAGGCCACTTTCCTCCCTTAGAAGCCTGGGTTGGGCATGCTGGCAATTCCAATTTTGGGATACCACCACATAGTTTATTATTTCCGATAATTGAAATTACACTTGTGTTTTTGAAAACCCCTTCTTTTTCTACTTTACCTTCAAGATTATTGAAAGATAGATTTAGATTTTGGAGGAAAGGAAATTTAGCCAAGTGCTCAGGAATCTCCCCAAAAAAATTGTTGCGCGAAAGATCTAGGTCTTCAAGACCTCTTAAAGCACTCAAAGAGGGAGGAATAGTTCCTTGAATGAAGTTGCCCTCCATTCGAAGGCGTCTTAAGGTCAAACAATTTCCAATCATGCTAGGTGTTTCACCTAACAGTTTGTTCTTAGAAACATCTAATTCCTAAAGATTTATCAAGATACCTACTTCTTGTGGTATGGATCCAGTCAAATAATTTTGAGCTAAGTTGAGTGAAATTGACAAGGAAGAGAGACCGATCACTTGACTGGGTATTGTACCATTGAGGTTGTTTCGAGACAAGTTAAGAAGTAGTAAATTTCGAATGCTTCCAAGACTTGGAGGGAGCTTCCTTCTAGGTTGTTGCCATGTAAATGGAGTAAAATTAGTTGTTTGATGTTGCCTAAAGAAGATGGTATCTGCCCAGTAAGTTTGTTTCTTGACAAATCCAATTTCTTCAACTTCTGAAGCTTCCCGAGGGTAACAGGAATAGAGCCTGTGAAAAGGTTTTCCTTCATATCCAATTCCCACAAGTCAGCAAAGATCTCAATTCCCATAGGAATAGTTCCAGATATTTGGTTACTTCCCATGAATAAATAGTTGAGGTGTGTGGAGAGATTGGTTATGGAGTAGGGTAATACGCCTCTGAGACGATTGCCTTGTACACTTACTCCTTTTAGATTACTGCAGTTGGTCAATGAACCAAAGAAACTCAAATCATCGCCTTTTGTTGTGCCCAATTGATTATGACCTACAGTTAGGTAGATGAGATCTTTCAAGCTTCCCCAATTCATGGGCAATGATCCACTAAGACGATTATTCCGTAAAAAAAGGTGTTGAAGACCTGAAGCGTTGGATAATGAAGTTGGAATGGGTCCTGTAAATTGGTTCTCATAAATATGAAGGTCTTGGAGGTTAGGAAGAGTGAGACCAATGTCAGATGGAATACTTCCATGGAGTTGGTTATGCGGCACAACAAAATGAGAAATCAGGGAGAGATTGTAAAGAGAGTCAGGGATGGTATGGGATAACTCATTGAAACCGAGTTGCAGAAATATTAAGTTAGTGTTGGGGAAGAGGAAGGATTGGATAGAGAAGTGTAGGGGATTACTAAAGAAATTGTTGCTGCAATCTTTTCTTCTATTGAATATATGATGTTACAAGGTACACTACACTTTGGACTTGACTTGAACTTGGCTTGGTGGATGCTCCACTCAAATAGAGACCCTCACTATTTATAGGTACAAGAAGAACATTCTACATACATTGGAATTCCTCAAGATACCTAGGAATACAAAAAGACTCTTCTAGATACATACCTAGGAATACACAAAGACTTTTCTAGATACTCTTAAATATTTTAGAAAGACCAAAAGTCTTTTCTAGAAAATGAGTAGAGAAGATAAAGGACTCCTCTAGAAAAGAGTCTTCTAGAAAATTACCCTCCAATGTCTTCTAGAATATTTCTAGAAGATATTTAATTTTTCAAATTACCTTTTAACACTCCCCCTTAATTTGAAAAATCTTGAACTCCCAGCATCTTTCTGAACTTGATGAATTTTTCAGTAGTTACGGCTTTAGTGAAGATGTCTGCGAGCTGATCATCTGATTTGCAAAATTTCAATTCAATCTGTCTATCTTCAACTAATTCTCTGATAAAGTGATGTCGAATCTCAATGTGCTTTGACCGACTATGGAATACCGGATTCTTTGTCATGGCAATTGCTGACATATTATCACATAAGATAGTAGTTGAAGACTTTTGCTCATGTTGTACATCAATCAACACTCTTCTGATCCAGATTGCTTTGCATGATGCACTTGTAGCTGAAATATACTCTGCTTCAGCAGATGAAAGTGCTACCGTCTTTTGTTTTTTCGAAGTCCACGAGACCACCTTTGTTCCGATACATATCACGTACCCTGAAGTATTTTTCTTGTCATCAACTGATCTGGCCCAATCACTGTCTGTGTAGCCAACAAGCATATTATATTCTTCTGATGAATATTTGATGCCATAACTCTTTGTTCCTTTGATGTACCTCAGAATTCTTTTTGCTGCCACAAAATGATTTTTGCTAGGTTCACTCATGAACCTTGAGACCAAGCTTACTGCATGTACAATGTCAGGCCTTGTATTTGAAAGATATATCAAGGATCCAACCAAACTTCGATAAATTGAGGCATCAACCTTTTGTTCTCCATCATTCTTTTATAGCTTTTCATTCATTGCCATGGGAGTTGCAACTGGTTTACACTTTGTCATATGAAACTTGTTTAGAAGATCATCGGCATATTTTTCTTGTGAAATAAATATCTCACCAGGATTTTGCCTTACTTGGATACCAAGAAAGTATCTCATAAGGCCTAAATCAGTCATTTCATATTCTTTCATCATTGCCTTTCGAAATTCTTCTATCATCTTCATGTTTGTGCTAGTATAGATTAAGTCATCAACATATAGGCAAACAATAAGAAAGTCATGCGTACCTTCTTTCTTCAAATATAGCGATGGCTCATTAGGACTTCTTTTGAATCCACTTTAACGAAAGTAACTGTCAATCTTGCTATTCCATGCCCTTGGTGCTTGCTTCAATCCATATAGCGCCTTTTTAAGCTGATACACCTTTTCTTCTTTTCCTTTTATCACGAATCCTTGTGGTTGCTCAACATATACCTCTTCTTCAATTTCTCCAGTTAGAAATGCTGATTTGACATCAAATTGAAAGACTTGTAACTTCAATTGAGCCGCAAGAGCCAAGACCAACCTTATGGTTTCCATTCGAACAACAGGAGCAAATGTTTCATTGAAGTCAATACCTTGTTGTTGAGCATATCCCTTGGCCACTAGTCGAGCTTTATGCTTTTGAATTGTTCCATCTTCATTTTACTTGGTTTTGTAAACCCACTTTAGGCCAAAAATATCTTTTTCTTTTGGCCGATCGACTAGCTTCCATGTATGATTCTTTTCAATCACTGCAATTTCTTCATTCATTGCTTTTACCCAAACTTCTTTTTGTACTGCTTCTTCAAATTTTTGGGGATCAGATGCAAAAAATGCAACATCACATGTATCATATATTTCTCTTAAAGTGCGTACCTTTCTTGGAGGTGAATCAGAATCTGATGATGAACCACTTGAAGTAGATGTAGACGAGCCCGAACTTGGTGAAACTGGTCTTGGTGTTGGAGTGAAACTTGGTATTGTTTCTGGTTCTTTAGATATTCTTGGCACCTGAGCATCATCTTTATCCAATTTCCATGCTGCCATCTCATCAAATATCACATCTCTAGAAATCACCAATTTCTTAGTTTGGGGGTTGTAAAGTCGATAGGCTTTAGATGCATCACTATAGCCAACGAATATGCACTTTTCTCCTTTTTCATCAAACTTTTCTTTTCCTTTCTCTGAAGGTATATGAGCATAAGCTATGCAACCAAAAACTTTAAAGAACTTTATCTTAGGCTTTTTCTCATACCATGCTTCATATGGAGTCATGTTCCTTACTGATTTTGTTGGAGATCTATTGAGGATGTAGACCGCCGTATGCACAGCTTCTGCCCAATAGTCATTTGGAAGCCCTTTACCTTTTAACATGCTTCGAGCCATCTCCACGATTGTTCGGTTCCTCCTTTCAGCCACCCCATTTTGTTGTGGTGTATATCTTGTTGTTAGCTCCCTTTTGATGCCATTTGTCTTGCAAAAGCTCCAAAAATTCTTCGATGTGAATTCTCCTCCACGATCTGTTCGTAGTACCTTCAAAGATTAACCACTTTGCTTTTCCACAAAAGCTTTGAATTGAATAAAAATAGAGAATGCTTCAGATTTTTGTTCAAGAAAGTATACCCACATCATCCTGCTATAATCATCAACAAGAAGAAGAAAATATCTCCTTTTGTTTAGTAATAATGTCTGTGTTGGCCCACAAATATCAGCATGAACAAGTTCAAGAGGGGCTTTTGCTCTCCAGGATGAATTTAAGAAAGGAAGTCTATGAATATTGCCATAGATGCATCCTTCACAAACTTTATCTTCTCTATTAATTGAAGGTAGACCAATCACCATATTCTTTTCCTTCAATAATTTTAGGCCTCTAAAATTTAGATGACCATATCTCAAATGCCATAACCAAGTTTCATCAGTACTTTCTGATTTTAATGCATAATTTCCTTTGAGTGGCATAGTAAGAGGAAATACTTTGTTTATCGTCATCTTTATTCTTGCCACTATTTGCTTATTTTTCTTATCCAAAATTATGCATTCATCTTTATCAAAATTGACCATGTACCCTTTTTGTATCAATTGTCCAACACTTAATAGATTTTGAGTCAAGCCAGGAACATATAGGACATCATGAATAAGGTTAGAGTTACCTCCCTTTGTTTGTATGGCTATGACTCCTTTTCCTTCAATATTTTGAAGCTTCCCATCTCCAAGCTTTACTTGAGAATGCGTCCCTTCATTTAGGTCAACAAAACAACTCCGATTTCCTGTCATATGGTTACTGCAACCACTATCTAAATACCAGATATCATTTGCTTCTTCTTGAGTATTCAGACAAGAATAAAATAAATTTTCTGATTTTTCAGAAAAATTTACTTCATCTTTCGGTTTATACCAACAATCTTTTTCTATGTGACCGGCCTTGTTGCATATGGTACACTTGTTGTACCAACAATCTTTTGTATTGTTATTAGATTTCTTGCAAATAGAACAATAAGAATCAGATTTTGTGTTACCTCTTAGATTTCTCTCATTGTTGAAGTCATACCTTCCTCTTCCTCTTCCACGGCCACGATTGAAATTTGTCCTTCCACGACCTCTTCCAGGTTGTGACCTTTGGGTCGAATAGGCTTCTTGATTTCTCTTCTTTCCATCCATATTTTTCTTTTCTTTCATATCTATCTTTGATTGAAAGGCTTGCTCCAAGCTCTGCTCTGTAAACCTGCTCATCCTTTGTTCATGTGCTTGAAGAGAACCCATTAGCTCATGTAAGCTTAATTGAGATAAATCTTTAGATTCTTCTATAGCAGCCACCACATGATCAAATTTTGCAGGAAGAGTTCTTAAAATTTTCTCTACTATTTTCTTATCTACGATTGAATCTCCGTAGCTTCTAATTTGATTGATGATGCAAGTAACACGAGAGAAATAAGTTTGGATTGACTCACCTTCTTTCATCAATAGATTGTCAAAATCTCTCCAAAGTGATTGAAGTTTGATTGTGATTACCTTTACGGATCCTTAAAACTCTTTCTTCAAAAGATCTCATGCTTCTTTTGAGCTTGTTGCAGGAAGAAGCCTTGGAAATATTGTTTTACCAACTCCTTGTTGGATGAAGAGTAGTGCTTTTGCATCTCTCTTCTTGTTCTCCTTGTACGATCGTTGTTTTTATTCTGACCATATTGCTAATGCTGCTGCATTCTCTGGTACTTCATAGCCATCTTCAACAAGCTCTCACAAGTCTTGAGAGATGAAGAGAGTCTTCATTTGGAGGCTCCAATAGTCGTAGCTCTCTCCTTCAAATACCGGCATCATATTTTGAGAATAATTGAAATGGGTAGACAACTTGTGGCCATGGTGGATGTAGGAATAAACCTTACTTTGATACCAAATTTGTTGGGGAAGAGGAAGGATTGGATAGAGAAGTGTAGGGGATTACTAAAGAAATTGTTGCTGCAATCTTTTCTTCTATTGAATATATGATGTTACAAGGTACACTACACTTTGGACTTGACTTGAACTTGGCTTGGTGGATGCTCCACTCAAATAGAGACCCTCACTATTTATAGGTACAAGAAGAACATTCTACATACATTGGAATTCCTCAAGATACCTAGGAATACAAAAAGACTCTTCTAGATACATACCTAGGAATACACAAAGACTTTTCTAGACACTCTTAAATATTTTAGAAAGACCAAAAGTCTTTTATAGAAAATGAGTAGAGAAGATAAGGACTCTTCTAGAAAAGAGTCTTCTAGAAAATTACCCTCCAATGTCTTCTAGAAGATATTTAATTTTTCAAATTACCTTTTAACAGTTAGTAAGGCGGCCGAGACTGTCTGGAATGCTTCCCTCCAAACTGTTTAGTCCTAGAGAAAGTTGGTTAAGAGACGAAAGATTCCCCAAAGAAGGTGGGATGTTTCCTGTGAGACTATTTTTGTGGAGACCGAGAAACTTGAGCTTTGTTAGAGAGCTAAGCTCGGCTGCAGGAATCTTCCCTGTGAGGTGGTTGTGGATTAAATTGATTTCTAAGAGGTTAGAACAATAGCTCAGATTGGTAGGGATTTCGCCCTCAAAAGAGTTATTGCTCAGAGTGAGATATTGCAGCCTAAACAAACGACCGATTTCTTGAGGGATTGTGTGATGAAAACTATTGTTCTAGAGGTTGATGACCCGAAGGAAGGTGAGGTTGGCTATGTAGGGAGACAGAGAGCCCACCAAATCCTGGGAGTGAAGGTCCAAGACCGTGACTCTTTGATGGCGGGGGCTGCATGTAACCCCTTGCCACTTACAGAAATGGAGAGAAGCATTCCACGAGCTCAGTGCTCCATTAACATGACTAGGATTGTTGGATATCCCATCTTTAAATGCGAGCAAAGCTTGTCGATCGGTCTCATTTCGAAGAGTGGCAGACTCAGACCATACTACTAGGTCCAGGACGAGAATGGCATGAATGAGAATTGTGCAGCATAGGATATTATCCATACGTAATTGGAACAAGTACCCCATTAGGTTATTGAGCAAGTAGAAGAAGATGATCAAGGTAGTACTGCCCAGACTTCCAATATATGTTGGAGCTAGCCGGGCCCCATCATCAAAGGGATGGATTGACAGCCCTGCTTGCCAGTCGTAGAAATGCTGGACTAGTGAATCGTTCCACGAACCAAATGAAGCTGTATGTCCAATATGGCTTCGTTTACAGATGTGACCCATATTTAAAGAAAAACTACAGTGATAATATATATATGCAGCCAAATCATCTCCGGTGATAACCGGATTTGGCAAATCCGGTTATCACCCCTAGAGGTCACCACGTGTCTCCTTTGACACCCCTTAACCGTGGGTAAGGTTCACCCACCCCTAGGGTTCACCCACCCATTTTTGGTTTTTTTTAAAAAAATATTAATTCTTTTTTTTAAATTAAAAAACTGTTTTTAATATTAAAAAAACTCTAAAAACAGTTTTATAATTTTAAAAAAAGAATTAATATTTTTTTAAAAAAACCAAAAAATGGGTGGGTGAACCCTAGGGTTGACACACCAGGGCTTTGTCCCAATGGTAGTGTATCCCCCCTGCTTTGTGGGGAGGTACCGGGTTTCATTCCGGAGAGGATGGGAATTTGTATATACTCTCCGCCTGCCCACTAACTCTAACCGGCGTTACGGCCTAAACGTATATCTCGAACCAAAAAAAAAACCTAGGGGTGAGTGAACCTTACCCATGGTTAAGGGGTGTCAAAGGAGATACGTGGCACTTTTATAATTACGGCAGTATTGGACTGCCGTTATATAATTACATAACTTTGAAGGACTTGCCCTTATTTAACTGTCGTTAAATGAATAAATAACTGCCCGTTACGTATTTGCCTAGAGAGGTGGGTATTAGAACCATCGTAATAGACTTTTGCGACAAGCCATATCACGACAGTTTGGGAAACCGCCGTTATATTTTGTAACAACGGTTTTATCAGTTGCCACGTCGGTTTTGAACCGCCGTTAAAAACCTAGAATTTTGTCGTGTTACAACCCTCCGCCACTAACCTCCACTAACATCACCATGAATTTGAATTGTTTACTTATTATTAATCATATTCATCAAATGGAAGTACGTAACGCCAAACGTGTTCCCTGCTTAAAACAAAATGAAAACAGAAAGTTGTTTCCAGTTTTTAAAAACAGAAAAATGGAAGTGTATCCAACCAGCCCTTAGTTTTTTGTTTTTTTTTTAATTATTTTTCTTCAGGAATATCTGAGATAATAGGACCAGCTGTGTACACAAATGCTGTGTCCAAAGTTAGCCCAGTGCCAACTACCTGGGGAAAGGGGCAACCCAAACCTGAGTACCCTCTGAGATGGGAATTCTTTTACCTACATAAAGATCATTGAGTCGAAACATCTTCTAGCTTTGCAGAATTGATACCATGGAATGGGCTAGGCCTCAGGTGGCTATTGTACTAGGCCATGTTCATCCCTATTTATGAATAGCAGGTCAAGAACCCTTTCCTTATTAGAGGAGTTGGATGGAGAAAGACATTTCTGGGTGAATGAATCCTCATTTGAATGGGCAGACCCACATTCACCCACATTTCTGGGTGGGTGAATGAATCCTGCTTGCCAGTCTGTCATAGCTGGTATTCCGGAAGAATCCTCATTTAAATGGGCAGACCCACATTTCTGGGTGGGTCAATGAATCCTGCTTGGCGTCTATCATAGCTGGTATTCTGAATTGCATAATCATACGCAGCTGCAAGGGAAGATTTTCCTCAGTCTTGGTATTTTGCAGAGTTCAGGATGGACCTTCGAAAAAATTTCTCTTTCTTTTGTGCCTTATTTTCCTCGAATGAGACAAGGTCTTCATCAAGACTCCAATTGTTTGGTTGTCGAGAAAATAGGTGAAAATAAAGAAAAGAAAACTGAAAAAAAATGTAATTAATAGTTGTATTAGGGAAATGAAAATGTTTGGGTGCACTTTGATAGGATCTGCTATCAAGCGCCTGTCTGATTCAGAATCCAACGGCCCCATGTGTGTCGGACCCACCGTTTCATGCATGTGCACTTGGACACCATTGGATTCTGTGTCAGGATTCTGTATCGGATGACACACCCAATCACTTTCCTTAGGGTGCGTTCGTTTGACAATCAATTTTGCCTTAGTTATGTGCATTCCTCAATTAGATCTTCTCATGACAAGACTTCATCCTTGACGCCCTCCCTAAAAGTGAAGCTGTGTGCCATTATCAGATTATAGGATGATAACAATAATAAGTGTAAATTACACTGACCTCCCTAAGGTGTGGTGAAGTTTCATAAACCTCCCCTCTTGTTTCATAAATTACACTGCTCTTCTCTTAACTTTAGTTATTTGTAACATATACCTCTTGCTGTTAGTTTGCTGTTACTTACATGGACAAACTTGACTTCCCTAAGGTGTGGTGAAATTTCATAAACCTCCCCTCTTGTTTCATAAATTACACTGCTCTCCTCTAAACTTTAGTTATTTGTAACATATACCTCTTGCCATTAGTTTGTCGTTACTTACATAGATAGACTTGATGTTGTCATCATTTAAATATTTTAAAATGTCTAAATTATCCTTATTAAAGTCAACCTGTAGAATAAAATAAGGATGGTGCTATGGGCACCCTAACAATTACTTATTATACCCCAAGTTAAAAATACTGGTTATACACCATTCAAATGACTTATCTCCTCTCCGGCCAATGGCTACCTTTAAGATACCTGATTTTCTTTGATCTCCTCTTCGGCTAAGTAACCTGAAAACGGAGCACCATTTCTTCTTTAACCTGATGAGTCTGACAGGCAGGGTAGTGATCGGGTGTTTCTAGCTAGCTCATTAAGTTACAATTTTAGTATATATAATCCAATTCTCAATCTCTAGCACCGATTCTCCATAGGATATAGTCCTCGGCCAAACACTGCATGAGTATCCTTAGTTGCCACTCGTAAAAATGCTGGAGTACTACTGAATCATTCCACGATCGAACTCAGTGCTCAATCCAAGTGGAAGCTGATTTATCCCATTCTCGAATACCAACCCTCCTTATTGTTTTCTTTGGTAAACTCAATCATACCACAAGGCAATGATGGTAAACTCAATCATACCACAAGGCAATGACTGAAGGCATATACAAGGGAATACTCACACCACCCAATCAAACACACACACACACACCACATGCAAACTCACACACACACACCACACACATGCAGCCCATGTAAGCTTCACCCTAGAGCTCTTCAAAACGGGTACCAACCGTTTGAGGCGCCAAGGAACTTATATGGGACAACATGCTCGGATAGATACCCGATGTGGGACTAAACTCTCACCTTAAAGGTGTTCTGGTTTTTTTGGTACACTCAATCATACCACAAGGCAATGACTGAAGGCAAAGACAAGGAAATACTCACACCACCCAAGCAAACACACACACACACACCACACACATGCAACCCTCCTTATTCAATCTGCGGCTTTGGAGTCTCTCTGGCATGCCAGAGAGGTGCTCTTGGGCATCTATACATGAAGCGCCAGGTGGGTGGGAGAAGTCATTTCATGGGGCCCATGATTTTGACTTCTCCAGACATTATGTGACACATGGCGATAAAATGATGAGATAAAGGAGGAGAGATATCAAATGGGGGAGAAGTCAAAAATCATGGGAGAGATGAAATGACTTCTCCCACCATGGCGCTTCATGGATGGATGCCCGAGAGCACCTCTCTGGCATGTGTCAGAGAGACCCAAAGCCTCGATCTGCCCTCCCTAAACTTGACTTGACTTTGACTTCTAATTATATCATACTCTTGTAATAAGAACTGTTAAAAGATTCGAAATTCTCTCAAGTTGTAACCGGACTCCTTGGAATTCGGTTAAGCTTATGAGATTGCCATGTGTCCCTATTGACACCCTTTAACCGTGGTTAAGATTCACCACTCTTAGGGTTCACCCACCTATCCTTGGTTTTAGAAAAAAAAAATATTAGAAAAATTTAACCCTAAGAGTTGTTAAATTTAACCAAGGTTAGAAAAAAATTTATAATTTTTCCTAAAAACCAAGGACATGTGGGTGAACCTTAGGGTGGGTGAATCTTAACCACAATTAAGGGGTGTCAATAGGGCACGTGGTGACCTCTCTCTTTATTAGCCATTTTGATTTTTTTTTCAATCTAAAACAATATTAATTAAACTCGTCTCTCGGTCCCTCTCTGTCTTTTTTCCCGGTACAATGAATCCGGCTTAGGGATGTGTCCATTTCGTCTTTATTCAGCTAGTTGGTGACTTTTTTTGATTTACAGTGGGAAGCATGAATCTTCAAAGAAATGATCATACTAGTGATTAACTAATGAAAGTAAATTATAAGGGTTTAAAATAATTCTCTACCGTTATAACTAGATTCCTTGCGTCAATGTACGTGTCCCTTTTAATACCCCTTAATTGTGGTTAAGATTCACTAATCCTTAGGGTTTAACATTTAACCTTGGTTTTTGAAAAAAATAGTAAAAGAAATATTAACTCCAAAGGTTAAAGTTGTTAACCAGAGTTAAGCTTTTGTTATTTTAACTATGAATTTGAGAGTTACAGCTCTCTCGATTTTGGAGCTCCTACAACATGAATAAATATAAAATTTAAGGACAAAAATATCCCCACATTATTTCAATATTTACCAAAATCCAAAACATAACTTCTTGGGGGAATGTTGTCTATTTTTCTTCTCATCCACTTTCTGTTTTTTTTTTAATAAAAAGATTTTTAAAAAAATATGAGACAACTTTTTGTGGGGTCACTACTTTCTCTTTTGTTTTCTTGTTCAGAATATGAGAAAGTGGATAGTGGATGAGAATGAAAGTGAACTTAACTTTAACCTAACTACTTGTGGGTGCCCTATATTTTGTTTTGAGAGCTCTGTTCATTGTTAAACTTGAGTTATATATATAAAGCATTGCATCTTTTAAATTTGTTTAGTTGAGGACTAACTAATCTTGTATTAGTAGGTGACTCTTAATTATTTGACCAATTTTAACCAATTTTAACTGAGCCATCTCATAATAGGTTTATTTGAACCAATAATTGCAATGCTCCATAATTCTTTGTTTTTAGTCCTTGGGGGGGATTGCTATCCATTTGAGTTTAGTAACAAAGTTTTCTTTCAAAAGCATTACACCTATAAGTCTAAATATGGACAGGAGCTTTGGTTCATTTTATTTATTTAAAGTTGGTAGATTAGTGGTTAAGTTAGAATATTGGTGGGTGTATCAACGGCCTTGCCCTTGGGACTCGAAACTGAGTCCAGGGGATTCACTCCGGTTCAAAGAGAATCAGAATTCTTCATTATTAATGAAAACATGGTGGTAGTTTCACTAAACTGCTAAATAATTATAGAAGGGAAATAGTTAACGTGCCTGGGAAATGGATTGTAAAATCCAAGATTGGACCACATTGGTCTATTTCCCCCCTCTTAAATACCCACTAATTGTGTTGGGTATTTAAGAGGGGGGGCATGGACCAATGAGTCACTTCTCATTATAAAACTACCAATACATTTTACATAGAAAATTGGGACCTCTATCTTTTGATCCGGAGTTCTATTCATGTTATATATACTTAGTGGGCCACATATGCGATGCACGTCAGAGAGGGGGCAGGAGAGTGAGTGGGAAGAAGGACCCCAATAAGAGAGTAATTTTGTCATTATGACAATTTTAATGTTTTTAACTAACACACTCTTTTAATAATAGTAAAGAAATTAGAAAATAAGTATAAGGGTAATTTTGTCATTATGATAAAATTCAATCAACATTTTTAACATACTCATTCTCTTTATAATAGTAAAGGTAGAAGATACGAATATGATACATTATAATAAAATTCAACCAACGTTTTCAACTTGTCATTCTATTTATAATAGTAAAAATATATAATATTGGGTCAAAAGTGCGATGCATGTGAGATCAACTACATAACATTATATCGAAATAATATCCTTATACATGTAGACATGTACGTGCATAGATAGCAAAGAAATTTGAGGGGCATTTTGGGAAGACAACTTAATGAACATTTTGAATATAGAAACTTGAGACATTTTCGGTAAAAAAAAAAATTGTGAGGGACAAATTGGGTATAGAAACCTAACTTAGGGCCATTTTGAAAACCAAAATGCTTTAAGGGTATTTTGGGTATGGGGCAAATTTTGAGAGCATTTTGGGTATAGAAACCTGAATTGGGGTCATTTTGGGAAGCAAAAAACTTTAGTAACATTCTTACTATATAACATTTTTGGAACAAGATAAATTTTTAATCAACATTTCTAAGTCTCATTCTCTTTATATTAGTGTTTTAGAATTATGATAAATTTTTAATCAACATTTCTAAGTCTCATTCTCTTTATATTAGTTAAGGCCAGTTTTAGAATTATGATAAATTCCAATCAAGGTATTTATGTCTCTCATTCTCTTTATATCAGTGTTTTGAAAATCGGATCCCAACAAGTCAACCAATCCCCAAAATCACCATAACTAGACTATTTTAAAAACCGGCCTTAAAATTGTGAATGTGAAGAATCGACCGATTCAACCGAAAAAAGGGTGATATAACCATAAAAAACTAGAAAATTGGCCAAAAAAGAAATAAATATTTTCATAATGAGAAAAAGACATGATCTAATTAGGACTAGTCGAACCGATTAAACCGGTCACCCAACCAGTTCGACATTTGGTCCGATTATGAAAACATTACTTTATATATTAGTAATGGGCAATTTTGAAATTAAATTCAACCAATTTTTAAGTTCCCTATATTAATAAAATTAAAATTTGAAAAGGGCCATTGTGGAATTAGGCTAAAATTCAATCAATGTTTTAAACCTAGTCATTCTCTTTATATTAGTAAATAAATGCAATAAACTCTTTTAAGTATCATTAATCTCTTTATATATTAGTAATGAGATAGTTTTGAAATTAAGCTAAAATTCAATCAACCTATATTAATAATTGGTAGTTTTGAAATTAAGTTAAAATTAATCAACGTTTCGAACCCAACCATTCTCTTTATATTAGTAAATATATACATATTCATATCCATTTAACAACATAAAAGGCATGCTCAATGTGAGACTGGAAATTTCTCCTATAAATAATATGAACCAATGATAATATAATCCATAGAAACTGTAGACCAACTAATAGAATAATCCGATCACCCATATGATCTCAATTACAAATTAAGCCTAAGCAACATCAATCTAAGATTGTATCTTATTACATCTCTCTCAACTAAAATAAAAATAACTATCTAACTGCTGGATCAAGAATATGGATAATAATCCAGATTGACTTCTCAATCCTTGTATTCACCTTCCTATTCTTTGGCGTATTCTTCTTCACTCCAAGGCCCTGGAGCACGAATATTGAATCCTCCCGAACCTACTGACAATAATAGGTCGACTGACTATTGAAACTACTCAGTGTATACAAGGTCAAGCTAACAACGTCATATCATATAATCATGGTCGATGCTTTATCATAAATACACATATCTTACAATCCATGTGCAGAAGCATATAAACATATATAACATAATCATCATTCATGGAATGTTGAGACTTATGACTTGTGTAACTTGTGTGTGTTCATTTAAGAGAATGTAATCATGTGTATCAATGCATGTAAGATATCTCGACAAGCCTATAACAAGAAAATCCCCAATGACATGTAACATGATAAATCCCCATGGCCTGTAATTCACAATGACATGTAATCATGGCGGTGTTTGTGCTCGTGAGACATGTACTTTTAGTACCTATCATATGGTGCAACATGTGCTTGAGTGTCATAGTCAACCTTCATCTAGGTTATCCCTTGGATTCTGATATAAAACCATCGAAACTCTACCAAAGTCACCCACATGACGATGATTAGAGAATTCGGGATCGTTAATATCATTCTCTAAGTATTTACCTATCCTAAATTCAACCAACAATATACATGCATAATTACGCATAATTTACATAGAAGATCATACAAGGATAATTTATCGTACATGGAAGGTATTCATAACTATAATCATAGAATTCAATATTCAATCTCCATCAATCATAAATTCCTTCCTCCAACTCCATTCATAGTACAAACTCTATATATTCATTCCTCCATAATCACTCACCTATGCATGAGTTTTCCAAAAAAAAATTACAATATCATGCATAGTTTATCAATATCATCTTCAAGTGATAATCTTAAATCAATAGCATGTCGATTCCCAATATTTATTATTCCATTCGAATCATAACGTGAAATTCCTCTTGAAAATATGCAAACCCTACTCTTAACAAAACCCCTTACAAAGCCTTTGCAAAACTCTTTCTGGGATTTCTAAAACTCTTAGAATGTTTCGAAACCTCAAACCTACGAGTTAATTAAGTCTTTATATAGGACTAGGGTTAATTAGAAATCACTAATTCTCAAAATTTTAGAATTAGAAAGTGTTTTAAGCGCAAAGCACTTACAGGTGGTCGACCGGTGGTATTTGGCGGTTGACCGGCTTGGTTGAGCGGCCGACCAGCCTTTGTTATACTCTCTGCCACAAACTTTCATACGTCGTTTTCTACACAAGTTTCTTTGAGGGATCGACCAGGCTTGAGGGGGGTCGACTAGTGTCCTCTGTTTTTCCTTGTTTTGTTCTTTTTCTTCATATAACACATGGCCCTTTGGTCACCAAACATATTTAAACATAAATTAACATAGTAAAACATACACAAAGCATCTTAGACATAAACTTCACACAAGTTTTTAGTCAATCTAGTTTTTAGTCAATCTAGTTTTGGATCTCTACATAAGAGATCCATCATCGGCACAAATGTCTAGTCTCATTCACTACTATTCTTTCTAAGATACAGTGAAACACAATGTCTTCCAAAGTAGAGAATGAAATACAATTAGTCTCTTAATTGAATCCCCGCAAAGATAACTTCAAAGTCATAGGCGAGATAATAATAAACTCTTACCTATAGTCTATAGAATATAGACCAATGTTACAAAGTTCGTTGGTTCCAATTCAGGTTCACGGTTCGTAGTTCGCCACCAATTTAGAGTAACCCCGGTTCACTAGGGGTATAATGAGACAATTCGTTTCTCGGTTTGCTTAGATTCTGTAGTTTGGACCGCTTGCTTGGTTCGCTTATATATATATATATATATATAACCATTTAACATTATAATAAATTTAAATAAAATATATATGTAATCATTTACCATCATCATACTTGAGATTTGTTTACTAATTTGAGCATCTAAATAAATATATAGTAGCACTCTAATGAGCCATGCTCATTGAAGCTTGTAATGAGCGGTCTCTATTAATGTGTCATGTGGCAATTTATTTTGGAATCTGATCGTTGGATGTTTAGATGGGTTGTTCGAAGAGATACGTGGTAAAAAATTAGATCAATCAGACATTTATAGATCATCCAACCGAAGAAGAGAAGATCAACCCTAAGTAAGGTCTAGTGAACCCTAAGGGGTTAATACTCCAAACTAGGGTCTAATCGGACAATTTAAACATGTCTGGTCGGACTGATTTTTTTGACACACGTCTCCAATGGACCCAAATTAACATCCAATGATTTGATTCAAAAAAGTATGCCACATGTCATCTTCTAGAGAGACTGCTCATTACATGCTTCAATGAGCATGGTTCATTAGTACCTCTTCATATATATATATATATATATATATATATATATATATATATATATATATATATTAAGCATTTACATAAATATATTATAAATATTTATTTTTAAAAAGATTCAAAATGCCTTTATGAGCGGTTCATGAACCTGAATAAAAATTTGCCGAATTCAACGTACAAAATCGCCAAATCCAAAGAAAAAAAAATCGTCGAACCCAAAGAGAAAATTCGTCGAAACAGAGCTATTAGGCAGGATTACGGGGTTCACTAATTTTCCCAAACCAAAACGAACTGTACCACGAACTGGTTGGTAGTTCGGCATAGTAGGCAACAAATCGGGTAACCTTGGTATAGACTATGTGCATGGCCCTCCATGAACCCCAACGCTCAAAGATGTATCTCTAATCACACACATCTTGATGGCAACATCTTGGATCATCATTCCATCTCTTGGCGATTCCTCTGAACATGTAATCCTAACGTTGACAGCTAAAACCTTCCTGCATTCCACTTGTGGTACTGCTCTGCCGATCTCATCTTCTTCATTTTCTAAGAGTATAATAGGATCTATTTTCTCCTCACTCGGTTCAGTAGAGAAGTCTTAACGAAGTTGAAGGTCTAAATCATCCTTAAACATGCCGTTGAACGGTTTCCTACCTGTAAACATCTCCAACAACAAGAATACGTAGCTATACACATCTCCCTATGTAGTCACCTTGCCACTCATTTCGTACTCTACAATTCAAGTTGATTCTCATTAGAGATTCACAATATTTCTAGCAGAATTTGGAAATAAAATTGAAATTTAATAACAAAAATGAGTCAAATGTTGCAATATTTGCAGACTCCTGAGCTAAAGTGGAAGCCGAGTCAATAACAAATCAAACACACACATTCCAACTCAAATACAAATCAAACACACACAACCCAAGTCAAATGCCTATTGAACAATGGATACCCCAACCCCATACATGTCATTGTAAATCGCAATAGCCTTACCATGACGTTTTTTTAATCTAAACAGGACCACATACACAATCCTCATTCATCAACCACATAAACATCCTTCATGAAATCACAGTAGAAATAGGCGATTGGAATCATATTCCATTGACAACTATTATAAAGAATGGGAAGCAACTCAAATAATATTAATATATGCGTCATAACTTAAAGCAGATTACACAGGAGCATACCTTCCCAGCAATGCCTCCATTGGCAACCTTCCTCAGATCAAAGGAGCTCCAACTATTAGGAAATATCATATTGTAATAAAGTGAATGAGATACACTATATCATTATTAGTGTATCTCTTCACAATTAGATAGTATCAATTAAATTTGAATTTAGGATTTGATTAGGTATGATTAGATTAGGATTATCTTTGAGAGATCTTTCTATATTAGGAGTCTTGACATGAAACATCTATTTAAACCCTTTATGGGGTCATTGTAAATCATCCAAGAATTCTCAATAAATTCATTCTCTTTATGGTATCAGAGCGGGCGATCTGCCTGTATTGATTTTTTTTTCTCCTTTTATTACGTGTTTCCGACGGGCGGCATTGCCGCCGCCCGTCGGGACTGAAGTTTCTCTATTCTCTTTCTTATTTTTTTTGTCATTAAAGCCAACAAAGATGTTAGAATGGTTGGTCTAGTTTTTTTTTTTTTTATTCCTCTTTAATGGTTGTCGTAATAAGTGTATCTCCTTTTATTTTATTGAAGACCTCTCTAATAAGAGTTTTTCTTCACATTGCAAATCAATCTTCGGGTGCTTTGGGAAGACGATCATGACAACTTGATCTAGTGGGCTACCGGCTCCGACAGACTCATAAATATGAGCGGGATGCGACAGAGATAGACTTCACAGACTGGCGGTGACTACCAAGCACAGATGTTTTAGCTCTTCATGCACAAAGGGAGTACTCAAGTTGTGCAAACCCATGAAGATTTTCAATCCACATGTGTTTGAGGGGGAATATTAGGAAATATCATATTGTAATAAAGTGAATGAGATACACTGTATCATTATTAGTGTATCTCTTCACAATTAGATAGTATCAATTAAATTTGAATTTAGGATTTGATTAGGTATGATTAGATTAGAATTATCTTTGAGAGATCTTTCTATATTAGGAGTCTTGACATGAAACATCTATTTAAACCCTTTATGGGGTCATTGTAAATCATCCAAGAATTCTCAATAAATTCATTCTCTTTACCAACCCTGCACCTAGAAACCAAAATATGATTGTAAACGGCGAATATCAGAAGAATACTTAGTGGGACCAACTTTTTTGAGGGTTGAATATCATTCCAATGGTTCAGCACACTCATACTGTAGATCACAATGAAACCTAACCTCACTAGGTTGAGAGCAGGCTTACCATCATTATTTTTTAACTGTCTTAATGAAGAAAAAAAAATTGTCTATAAAGAATATAAAATATTATCGATAAAGAATAATAGGGAGCCTATAACCAAGTTATTTCAATTTTGATCAAATGCATTTAAGGTAAGGCAAGAGGACTTATTATTGTTTTATTGCATACACCCAAAACAAAAGTATGGAGAAGTTAGGGATCAGGTAATCAGCCATAGCACAGTACAACCCAATGAGAGGAAATAAAGACCGGATTCTGTCCAATTGTGACTGAACTTGGGAGAATAAGATTGCTCTCAAAGAGCCCTTTAATTGCCTTCTTTTTTTAAATACTCTAATCTAGTAGTTTTAACCCTGGGTTAATGTTTTTTTTCTAAAACCAAGGTTAGATTGTTTAACGGCATACCCTAAGGTTCAGTGATTCTTAACCGCAATTAATGTGGGTTAATATGAACACGTCTTGACTTGTGGGTGCAGTTGAACTCTCCTGAGTTTAATCGCGATTGGATAAGATCCAAATCCGAGGAAATAATTGAGACCAAAATTGAGCATTGACATTTCTTTACTTAACAAAATGGATATTTATTAAATCAATTGGCCTAATAGATTATAAATTAAATCCATGATTCCAGAGCAATAGATCTCATTATGGATAAACAACATTTCCGTTTAACTAATAAAAAATCATTCCCATATAACTTCCATCATGGTCAACTACTCAACATAAGCGTTCACAAGGAGCTAGTACGGATTATAACAACTAAACAAACACATGAAGCCAAAAGGAATCAACCTGAATCATTTCACCTTTCAATCTGTTTATACTATTTGCATTTGGGTCATTTTACTAATACTCCATTTCTTGGCCCAAGAACCTCGAAAATTCATCATTCAAGGCATAAGCAAGAGTTGAATGAACAGCACGACCATAAGTCTTTACAAATATTTTATGAATATCTTCAAGAAATTTTTACCTCTGCACATAAAAATTCAGAAAATTTGAGTAATTAACTTAATGCGATACATATTACATGTCATCAACTGGAAGCAGCGAAAAGACTACAACTCACCTTAGAGTCAATTGAGAGGAAAATTAGAAACAATAGTAGACAAAGTAGTGAATTGATACAACTCCAGTATGTAATAAAATCACGTGCTCAAACTATATAAAAATAATGGAGTAGAGTCCCAGAAACATGAATTTAAATCATACTCCAACTATTCACGCCATGAATATGTGAGCTCCTGCGGAAGTTTGTGGCGTGCAGGTTGGAGGAGGAATGGAATGTCTAAACAAAGGAAATATTTAAGTTTACTTATATGAGGTCGATGATACATCCACCGTAGAGTGGGTGACTATTCCAGCCAACGCAGCCGCTCTCCTGCTTCACATAACAAAAAAATTAAACTCACAATTAAAAGCTAAAGATTGAAAAAGAACATGTCTAGTATGTAAGGACTGAACCCATGACCTCAAGATCATCATGCAAAACATATGTGACTTAGCTTAAGACATAACCCTGAAAAACATGATTTTGTTCTATATCTTAAGGGATTTGGAGCAGGCGAAGTTGAACCTTAATAGAACTACGAATGAGTTTCCATTAAGTCATTTAACAAAAAGTTGGAGAAAGAGATAATCTTAATCAGGATTCAGGAAAAGGTTAACTTCGAATTCCACCAAGATTTCTTCTATTGAGAGGGAGCTAAACAAAGCAAAACAGAATTTGCAACTGGTCAAAGATTATTCTGAGAATCCTACAGATATCTTGAAGGAGCTCCAACAATTGAATTTTGAGGCTGAGCAGTTTAAGATGAAAGTAGCTAGAAATTTTGAAGTTTTGAGAGCAATGACAGATTGAACAGACAAAGAGAAGTATGAAGACGACTGAGATCAGGTGGGTTGCAGCCAAAAAGGTGAAGGAAGCAACTAGAGTGACAGAAGCTGTAGCTCATGCAGAAATCAAGGCTCTATCAAAGAGTGAGAGCTTGTTTCGCATTTTCCTCCAAAATTCCTAAGGAGTAACTCTTTTTTTTTGGAGAGAAGGAGTAACTCTTTCTTTTGACTCTTCCCTAGGCCGCAAATCTCAAGAAGTTGAGGAGTTTTCCAAAGTAACCTGTAAACGCTAATTCTAGAAAAAGCGGACTCGGAAAATCATGAACAATACTGCAACCACGAACTCAGAAAAATCATGCATTTGAAATTTGATCAGAAAGTTGGTAGTTCTTGTGAAGTGAGGTACAGACCACATCGCTCTCTTTAAGAAAATTTGCACCCCCATAGATGCAATGGGTTATCGGTCACGATGCCTCCCAGGATACAACAGCTCCACATAATCTATCCCCGACAGTAAAAAATGCACCTTCTACTGTCGTACACCACTCTGTATTCTTAACCTAGCAAAATCGAAAATATAGAGATAAAATTCCGAAGACAAAACAGAGGCCAAAATTCCTGAAATCAAATTGGAGACAAACTTGCGAGAGGTAAAATATTAGAAACCAGAAATTTTGTATCTTAAAATCAGTATACGAGCTTCTCTTATATAGATTAAGAAAGAAATGGTTGATTTCCAAAACTGACACTTTAATTCCGAAATTAATCTTAATTAATTACCACTAACGGGAATAAAACAGTCACAATAATTAGTGGTATGCCAAACGGTAGGTAATAAAACGGTAACCTTGTTTAGTATAATTTAAAAAAATACTAATAAGTCTTTATATAAAAATAATATTTTATTTTTAATCAAAGACTCAACTCAACTCAACCCGGCTCGGCTCGGCGCGCACGTGTGAGTTGGAGCATAGCATAGTGACAATGTGCATTGGGTGGGTAGACAACAAATTCAAAGGCCCTTGAAGGCCCAAGCCTTCTTCCAACCCTCCTTCTTATAAAGATGTAAAACTTTTCATACTTTTCCAATGTGGGACTAAAAGAAGTACCCAAACACAGTAGACAAGTTTTTTCTCCTTTGTTTTGAATCACTAAACTTCTACCCAAAACCACAACAATCCCCCACTTGATTCAAAAACAATAAAAAAAAAATTGCTAGGTAAAATTAGATTTAATGCATAAACAAAGGTGTCACATGGAATTTGAGCATTTGCATAGATTAAAGTAAAATTCTCACCAGATACTCAGTTACCATAGATCATAGATCTTCGTATTCAAAACTGAGTTCTTTAGTGATGAGTCTTTATACCTTAAACACACTAACTCTTATAGAGTCCACAAGTGTCTAAGCCAGCACTTTTCGGTCATGTGCTTTTATCACAGTTTAATAAGTGCTCTAGAGAAATAGCCAATTTCTCATAGGAAGCGGCCCCACTTCCACACTTATATAAGTGAGTCTATCAATAGCTCACTTTATTAAACAAAGCAAAAGACACTACAAAATCAAACCACACAAACGCAGAGTTTACAAGAAAATAAACTCTACAGCAACCTACAACACCGTCGCCAGGCCAAGACCCTTAAAAAGCCACCAGAACTAGAATCCAAAATTGAGAATATCCTTCCGAGAACACACTACCCCCGCCCACTCCAAGACAGTCATCCGAATACGTGCACAAAGACGGGGTACTGTGGTTTCACCTTTTATAGTGCTTTCACCTCAAACCACTCGGTAACTCATTTTTCCCATTAAACCTGTTCTTGGGATCTCCAGTCTTCAAGTTGGGTATCCATTACAGTTGGTTTATTTTCAATTGGCTTCAGTCTCATTCCCTTTGATGTGGTCCACACTTTTTCCCTTACTAAACCTTTAGTTAAAGGATCTGCTAGATTTTCAGGTGATCTGATTTCATTGACAGATATAACTCCATCTCGTAGGAGTTCTCTCAAACATGCATGTTTTCTACGTATTTGTCGAGATTTTCCATTATACTGAGTATTATTAGCTCTTCTTATTGCAGTATTGCAATCACATTTAATTTTAATAGCTGAAACTGGTCTATTCCAGAAATAAATATCGAACAAAAAGTTCTGAAGCCACTCTGCTTCTTCTCCCGCTAATGAAAGAGCTATTAATTTTGATTCCATAGTGGGATTTGACAGAATTGATTGTTTCTTGGATTTCCAAGAAACTGCACTACTACCAATGGTGAATATATAGCCACTTGTAGCTTTATATTCATTAGAGACAGAATTCTAATTAGCATCACTATATCCTTCTAGAACATGAGGATATTTACCATAGTGAAAACAATGATCTATAGTTCCTTTTAAATATCTAAGAACTCTGCTAATTGCATCCCAATGCTCCCTACTAGGATTACTAGTGTATCTACTTAGTTTCTGCAATGTCCGAGCGAGTGCAATTCATAGCATACATTAAGCTTCCAATATCACTAGCATAATCATTTTGGTTTATAATATCTCCTTCATTAGGGTTCATTAGGTGATAGGTGAACACTAGGATCATAAGGAGTACAAACATGACTATAATCATAATGATTATACTTTATTAATAATTTTTTAATGTAATGAGATTGAGATAAAATTATCCCATCATCTCTCTTATTATTTTAATTCCAAGAATTAAATTTGCTTCTCCAAGATCCTTCATGTCAAATTGGGATGACAAAAATTCTTTTGTTTCATTTATGATTTTATGATTTGATCCAAAAATCAATAAACCATCTACATATAGACAAATGATAACTCCACAATCACCATTATATTTGTAATATATACATTTATCACTTTCATTTGTACTATATCCATGAGATATTAGCACTCTATCAAATTTCTCATGTCATTGTTTTGAAACTTGTTTTAAACCATATAATGATTTTACAAGTTTACACACTTTATTAGATTGTCTAGGAACAATAAATCGCTCTGGTAGGTCCATATAAATTTCTTCATCTAAATCACCATTTAAGAATGCAGTTTTTACATCCATTTGATGAATGTTAAATTATGTATGGATGTTATAGCAAATAGTACTCGAATAGAAGTAATCTTGATACAGGTAAATATTTATCAAAATAATTTATTCATTCTTTTTGTTTAAATCCCTTGACTACCAACCTAGCTTATATTAGTCTATTAATCCATCTGCTTTAAGTTTCTTTTTAAATATCCACTTACAACCTATAGTTCTAGTTCCAGGAGGAGGATACTAATATCCAAGTGTGATTGGACATTATTGAATCCATTTCATTTTCCACAGCTTCTCTCCAAAAGAAAGAATCATGTGACTCAAATGCCTCTTTTAAAGAAATATGATCGTTTTCTACCATATAGGTATAAAAGTCAAACTCATAATATTTACTCTTTTTAGCTCTTTTACTCTTTCTAGGTTCAATTTCAGCTTCATCTGAATTTATTAATTCAAGAGTTTTAGAACTAGGATCACTAGATACATTAGGATTTTGGTTTATTAAACACCTACTATTTGAAAGATTAAAAGAAAAAAGATTTTCGAAAAAATTAGCTTCCCTTGATTCAATAATAACATTATTTTCAATGTCTAAAAATCTATATGTTTTACTATTTATTGCATAACCAATGAAAGCATATCTCATAGATTTAGGTCCTAATTTATTTATTTTAGGATCATTAAATCTAACCATTGCTAAACATCCCTATGTTTTAAAATAACTCAGATTTGGTTTTCTCCCTTTCCATATTTCATATGGAGTCATTTTAGTTTTTTTACTAGGTATTCTATTTTGAATATAACTAGTAGTGAGGAGAGCTTCTCCCCATAAATTTAAAGGTATGTCTGAGCTGTTAAACATTGCATTAACCATTTCTATTAATGTTCTACTTTTTTCTTTCAGCAACTCCATTTTGCTGAGGGGTATAAGGAGCTGTTACTTGGTGTATTATTCCACTTGATTCACAAAATAAATCAAATTCGTTAGAGGTATATTCGCCTCCTTTATCACTCCTTAAATTTTAATTTTTAAATTTAATTGATTTTCAACTTCTGTTTTATAAATTTTAAACATATTCAAAGCTTCACCATTAGATCTAATTAACTACACATATGTATATTTAGATTTGTTATCTATAAATGTAATAAAATATTTTTTACCTCCTCTAGTAACTGTTTCTTTTAAATCACAAATATCATAATGGATTATACCTAAAACATCTGATTGTCCACTTTATGAAAAGATTTTTTACCTATTTTTTATTGACTGCAATATACACATTTATCAAAAATATTATCATTTAATTTAGGAATTATTCCTAAATTACTCATAGTTTTCACATATTTTTAATTTGTATGTCCTAATCGATTATGCTAAAAATTAACTGAACACACAAAATAAGCAGAAGAAGTTTTATTGCTCAAATCAACATTAAGTTTAAACATGCCATTGGCTGCATAGCCTTCCCTACAAATTTTCCAGATTTGGAAATTACATCGTTATCAGACTCTATTACTTGCTTAAATCCAACCTTGTTTAGAAGATAGCCCAACACCAAATTTTTCCTCAAATCTAGAATGTGAAGAACGTCCTTCAAAGTCACAGATTTCCCTGAAGTGAAATTGAGAGTAATATCTCCAACTCCAACAACCTTAGAGGTTGAGGAGTTCCCCATCTGGACATCATGGTTGCTTTTGACAGTCTCATATTTTTTAAACAAATTTCTGTCACAGCAAACGTGCCTCGTCGCACCCGTGTCTACCCACCAATCCTCATTGAAACCCATTATATTGATTTCAGTGATCATAGCAACTAAAGGTTCCTCCACCATATTTGCTTGCGAATAATTCCTTTTACGGAATTGACAATTCTTAGCAAAGTGTCCATATTTTCCATAGACGAAACATCTACTCGATTTAAGCTTTCTCCTGTCTTCTAAAAAGGTTGAAATGACTTTTTATTCTTTATAGGCTTCTTGTTAGTTTTCAAAAATTCCTGTTTTTTCTTCTCTGAAGAATCAACAAATTTTACATTTGAAGTCATCTCAGAATTCTTTTTTTTTTTTTTATCTTGGGCTCTAGATTCCTCTTCAATCCAAATTTTCATTATCAAATTTTCGATTGAGAATTCCTTTGATTTATGGCGAAGAGAATTTCTGAAATCCTTCCATGATGGAGGCAATTTCTCTATAATAGCAGTCACTTGGAATTGTTCTGGAATTTTCATTCCCTCAATAATAAACTCATGAATTATTATTTGAAATTACTGAGTTTGTTTTACTACGGATTTATCATCAATGACTACAAACTTTAGAGCTCACTACATATTTTTCAGACCCAAGGTTCGAAATTTCGATTTCGCATGTTATTTCGAGTCGTGAAAAAAAGATATATCTTGTATATTTCGCAAGATATATCGATCTTAAGGGAACAATATCGCAGGTGTCGAAAAAAAATCGAAAAAAATAGTGAAAAATATAGAATTTTTCAATGGTTAAGATTCACTAACCCTTAGGATTAAAGTATCTAACCTTTGTTTTTTTAGACCCTATGTTTGGTTGTCGAGAAAATAAGTAAAAACATGGAAAAGAAAAGAAAATTAGACAAAACACAACTAAAATTTGTATTAAAAATCTAAAATTTTCTTTTCTTTTCCATGTTTTCTACAATTTTCTCGGCAACCAAACATAGCATTAGGGTTAAAGCATCTAACCTTTGTTTTTTAGAGAAAAAATTTAACGTGCTTTTAACTATGGTTATGGTTCACTAATCCTTAGGGTTAAAGCAACTAACTTTGTTTTTAGAGAAAAAAAATTAAAAAAATTAATGTGTTCCTTTTAACTCCCTTTACTTGTGGTTAAGATTTACTAAACCTTAGGGTTAAAGCATTAAGCATCTAACCTTGGTTTTAGAAATAAAAAATAAAAAATTAATGTGTCCCCCTTTAACTCCCTTTGACTATGGTTAAGATTCAATATCCCTTAAGGTTAAAGCATCTAGCCTTAATATTTAGTAAAAATTAACCATAGGGGTTAAAACTTATTAACCATAGTTCAAGAGCAGTTAAGGAGGCTTTGTGAGGTTATGAAATATCTCAAGGGCATAATAGTCAATAATTACAAATCTAAGGGTTGAGGTTGTTTGTCATTTGTAAAACAAATGGTTAATTTGCAAACTGTTATACATAATAGTATGTTTGGAAATTAGAATAAACCTAACACCTAATATGCAAAACCCAACATTAAACCAAATAAAACCAAACCCTTTGTATACCATTCGATGAATGAGGAAACGGCAGAGCTCAGACTCAAGGGAGAACACGAAGACAAAGGGGGCTTTTGGCAACGGCAGGCTACGGCGACGACGACGACGACGGCAAGCGACGACGGCAGGCGACGGCGACGACATGCTACAGGTATGGTTCCGACTTCCTTCTCCTCTCTTCTTCTTCCTCCTCTCTTGTTCCTTTGTCTTCTTTTTCTTTTACTATTTTTTTGCTTCAGAATTCAGACAAAGTGAACCCTAACAGGGTTTCACGAAAAAAAAAAGGAAAAAAATGGGTTTTTTTTCTTCTCAAACTGCTGTTTCGAAAATTTCAACCAAAATTTTGGAAATATCGTCGATATTTCTTAAATCTCGATCGAAATTTCTCAAAAAATTGTAAAAAAATTTAATTTTTGGTTCAGATGTCTCGAGACCCTCCGAGATCGATATATCTCGTCGAAATTTCGCATATTTCGACGAGATTTTGAACCTTGTTTAGACCCAACCTCCTCAGTTTGATATTTTTTCTCTAAAGCTACCCATTAGCTTTTTATATATTTTTCAATGCAATATAAATTGTACATAGCATTTGTCATGTCATTTAAAATATGCCCTTTATACAAAAAATCTGCATATTCTCATCTTTCCTTATAATGAGATCTACCCGGTTCTTCTTCTTCATTAGGAACATCAGTTAAAACATATGCTAATTTAAGCGATATGAGCAGAAAAAATATTTTCTGTTGCCAACGCTTAAAATTAGATCCATCAAAAATTTCAGTCCTAATCACAGAATCATTCGTCCTAACATTTACAGAAGTCATGTCGAATTGTCTTAAAATTGTTGTTCCAAAGTTACCTGTAAACGCTAATTCTAGAAAAAGCAGACCCGGAAAATCACGAACAATACTGCAACCACGAACTCAGAAAAATCCTGCACTTCAAATTTGATCAGAAAGTTGGTAGTTCTTGTGAAGTGATGCGCGGATCACGTCGCTCTCTTTAAGACAATTCACGCCCCCACAGATGCAATGGGTTATCGGTCATGATGCCTCCCAGGATACAACAGCTCCACAGAATCTATCCCTGACAGTAGAAAATGCATCTTCTACTGTTGTACACCACTCTGTATTCTTAACCCAACAAAATTGAAAATATAGAGATAAAATTCCAAAGACAAAAAAGAGGCAAAAATTCCCGAAATCAAATTGGAGACAAACTTGTGAGAGGTAAAATATTAGAAACCAGAAATTTTGTATCTAAAATCAGTATACAAGCTTCTCTTATATAGATTAAGAAAGAAATGGTTGATTCCAAAACTGACACTTTAATTCCGAAATTAATCTTAATTAATTATCACTAACGGGAATAAAATAGCCATAATAATTAGTGGTATGCCAAACGGTAGGTAATAAAACGGTAACCTTGTTTAGTATAATTTTTAAAAATACTAATAAGCCTTCATATAAAAAAAATATTTTATTTTTAATCAAAGACTCAACTCTACTCAACCTGGCTCGGCTCAGCATGCGCGTGTGAGTTGGAGCATAGAATAGTGACAATGTGCATTGGGTGGGTAGACAACAAATTCAAAGGCCCTTGAAGACCCAAGCCTTCTTCCAACTCTCCTTCTTATAAAGATGTAAAACTTTTCATACTTTTCCAATGTGGGACTAAAAGAAGTACCCAAATACAATAGACAAGTTTTTTCTCCTTTGTTTTGAATCACCAAACTTCCACCCAAAACCACAACAGAGTTCTCTAAGAAGAGAGTTGTGGATTCCATGCTTCAAGTCAATGAAACAAATATATCTACAATGGAAATCATAAAGACGGTAGATGAAGAAGCAAAAGAGGTCAAAAATAGTAAAAGGGCCCTCAAAGAGGCTCTGAACAGAGTAGAGGCAGAGAATAGAGGGAAGCTTGTCATCGAAGAGGCTCTCCGGAAATGGAGAGCAAAGCATGATCAGAAGAGACGATCGGTGTATAACTCAGCCAAATTTAATAATTCCTATCCATCTATCCATCAGAGAGATTCTCGGCTGTTGGATGTAAATAGGTAGAATCTTGTAGTGATTGGTCAAAGCCTGTTGTGAGGCTGACCTTGTCGATAGGGCAAATACTGAGCAGGAAGCTGCTTCTGGTAGAGGAGTTTGAGATGGGAATGCAGATGGAACACACCACTTAGGAACAAAAAGTGTCGCTGGGTCAAATGCTATTTAAAAAAAATGGGGTTCTAATTCCTCCTCAGAAGGCTGAGAAAAACGTTCACAAGCAGTCCCATGAAAAGAAGGATAAGCTCAGGTTCAACCAGTTCTCACTCTTGACTAAGCAAAGTCAGAGAAAGAAGAAGCAATCTCCATGCCCAAGGCAACACAATGGGTAGATAAATTGATTTTGATCATGTATTGGGTTGGATTGCGGGAATCAAGAAAAAACACCAAGAGTTTGATAATTATGCCAAAAAATTCTTTAGGAAAAAAGGTAATTTAAAACACCATGAAATGGAATTAACTCATTCCCTTAGCTATTGATAGTAAGGCATACATAAATGAACATCTAGATAGACAAAAATTGAATAAACATATACTGCAAAAACTAAAGTCATGATAAAGTTTTAATAGTAACATTTACAATTGTCTAACATGTTCATCTGATCCAACGTTCTTAGAAGGTGAAAGCTACTCCTCCACAGTCTGAACTTTTAATATCAGCATAAGATTTATTTGAATATGTGGTGGTTATTTAAGAAATGCTAGAGAGCCCTGTACATTATGAATTTGTGGCCCTAGATATGCTAGTACACGAGTCTATTACTTAGCTAGGTAAGGTTATCTATCCACCCATGATTTAAATATCTTACATGCCCTATTTGAATAAGTTTAAGAGCATCCAGCAACTATTTCCAATTAAAATATCTTATTTACAATTATAAATAATAATTTCATAATAGTTTATTACATATAACATAACATAAATTGATAGGGCTAACTTAAAATGGTTATGCTAATCAGATAGAATTGAGAAACACAATACAGGAAACCAAAGACCCTTGATTTCCCTTCACCATATTTCCTGATAACAACATTGAAGTCCTTCCCGAATTCAGAGAACTTAGAGACAAGTTAAATAAAAAAACACCTCATACTGCAGATCACAATGAAACATAACCCCACTGGGTTGAGAGCAGGCTTACCATCATTATTTTTTAACTGTCTTCAACTAATGGAGAGAAGACAAATCGGAATATAGAGACAATAGTCAAAAAAAAAAAAACTGAATATTGGATATATCCAGTGCAGTTTTTTCTATTTCTGTTTAAGCTCTCTTGAGCTCCAAATACAATCTGAAACACCTGACACTGCTGCTAGAAATTCGAAGAGAAAGCCCTTGACAACCTCCAAGCTCTGCAATGGATTTTTTTTTTTTTTTTGTTGCTTACGTGCAAATAAATATTCAAATAAAAAAACAAATTATCATGTTAATTACTGATACAATGAAATGGGGAACCTTAAGTTTACATCATTGCAAATTGAAAATGAAATAAGGGTTTCTACACATATATGGTTGCAGGATTTCATGGTGTTAGATAAGCTTTAATATCCAAACAACCGAACATACTTCAATTCCAAGGGTGGACAACATGCGATTTCCTTAGAGAATCGAAAAAACCCCATAATCCCTTCAGTCCAAACATAATCAAGCTTATTGTTTATTTAATTGAAATTGACAAACTTAATCACCGGTAATGGATATATCCAGCAGTCTGTTCCTCGATAACAAAAGGAAGGAACTCAGATTGTATTTCCTGCAAGTAATGTCAGCAAAATTAAATAACAGAAAATCACTCTCATACAGGAAAATTGAACACCACTCACGGATCAAACAAACTGCAAATGGGAAAAAGAACACCATGATGATTAAGAACTGTACATATATGGGGACAAGAACGGTGATGAAGGGGTTGAGGAAAGAGGAGAATTAAAAGTGACATGTGAAGACAAAATGAAGCTCAAATGGAGGCTCATGGAGGAGCCACGTGGAGACCAACCGATTTATAGTAATAGTACTGGCAAATACCCCGTATGATGCACAGATAGTAACATAGACATTTAAAAAGTAAGGTGAACTTGTTGAACACTAAGTGTTAGTGAATCTTAACCATATGTCACCTGCAAAGTAGTATTAATCGAGGATGAGCATCTAAAATATCATCCCTAGTAAAACTGAGGTAACTAAGTAGTTCAGAAACCAGAGAAACATGGAGGTAGAATCACCAGCAGAATTGATGGGAATGATTATAAGGATTTAAATCTTAATAACCTGCTTTGATCACACTTATGATGATAACTGAGAGAAGTAAAATATAATTTCCAATGGAATACTGATAAATTGATATTGGAATTAAATTAAACATCTAGGTAAAAGGGATCTTCATTGAACATAATGCAAATAAGTTGCAAACCAGATCTCTCTTATTACTGTAAATCATAAAAAATAAAAAATAAAAAAATTACAGAACAGAACTTAAACATAGACTCTCTCGCGCTAAATAGACACAATACAATATTTCTTCCAATGAAGCCAAAAACTAAGCGGATAGACTGAAATAAATTTCACATACAATAAGAACTTGGCATGTGTTTTGTTGTTGGAGAAACTGTTTCCATTAGCAATGAATTAACCATCAAAAGAATCAAAAAGCACCAGCTTACCCCATTCAAGCCCAATTCTTTTTTATTTTCATGTTTTCTATTTATAGGGATTTTTCCTTTTGTCATAGGGAATCATTCCATAAATTCTTTGGCTTGAGCCAAACTCAGGTAAGAGACGGTGTGGGTAAACAGTTTTCAACCAGAAATTAGCCAGTCTCAGTTGATTACTTCACTTATTGCGACATTGGCCCAAGCACAAAGATAATTGACCCATCATATGGACCATTGCTATTATCAATGATTCCATTAGTCCCACTTACTATTGAATAATCCTTCATTGATTTTTTGTTTGACTATTTTATCGGTAAAGGCAATATGATATAAATGAGCAAACACTTAAATGCTTAAAAGAATATAGGGATCAGTGTATAGAAACATACTCAAAGAGTATTAATAGACTGCAAATAACACAAAATAAATCAACCCTTGTGGGCAGAAGTTTACTGAGGTCAACATCAGTAGGCAAAAATCATGTAACCTACATACTAATAAAAACTGTAATGCAAAGCCAAATAGGCTAGCTGCATTATATTCACAAACAGGACCACTTAATTCATCCTATCCTAACATTAGTGCCCCTCAACAAATATAAAAGTGTTTGAAGTGTAAGCACTTAATTCATCCTTCCCCTTCGACTCAATCTAGCCCAATAGAATGATCTTATTCAGAGTGTCCCCTACTGAATCCAAACTGGAAGAAGATAGCGATCTCTAATATTTTGCATGGTTCTTGCTTTGTTTGATATATTCATGTTGGATTCCAAAGTGAGTTCTCATCATTTCCTCCTCTTCTGATTCTGGACTGAATATATCAATAGGATGGATCTTCTCAAAACCCAAATCCACCATTTGAGAATTCAACTTCCTCTGAATTTGGGTACCTAGTGGTTCAAAATCCAGATTTTGAAGACCAATCGTCATTGGATATGTATCTTAACTGAGGAGTGGGACTACTCTGATTGTCAGGATATTTGTTCTGAATTTCAGATTGAGAGAGTTCCACCGTGGCTCTCAGAGCAGCAATAACATTTCTGTATTTGTTCCCTGATTTCATTGACACTGAACTGGTTGTCCCCTTCTATCTCGAATTATCATTATCTAAGTTAGTTGATGGATCTGGCTCGGGCTAAAAGCAATGTCATTCTGCAAAAGTCGCATGAACATAATTAGAAATGGATTCACAGGTGATTCTCTATTAGGATAAATGAATCAAAACCCGGGTAGAATCAGAAATTCTCACCTGTAGGGCTTCATGATTCCGCTAACATCATGAAGGATTGATATCGGTTTCTTTCTACTTGGAAGAATATGGAGATAGTTCAAGAATCTGTACGAAACAGATCGATAGATTAATAAGAAGATTAAGATACCAAAATCTGTATGATGTAGTTATTACAGGTAAGTTACCTCTATAATATTAACAGAGAAGTTGAGGATTGTATGTAAAGCTCTGCTTCCTACGCATGAGCTTCTGCGTCAACATTTAGATGCTCAAATCTGACTTCAATGGTTGGAAAATCAATTCCAACTCTGAGTATATCAAGAAACGGGAAGAATAACAGGGATACGTCAAGAAAATAAAAGGAGAATCAAAATGTGTGAAAACAACATACAGACAAGAACATCAAAAACCCAGATCAAGGAAAATGAAGAAGTTAATTTCAGAAATATATCTTTTTTTTATCTGTTAGTCAAACTCAAAAGGAAATATGGAAAAAATATCTAAGTAGTTGGCTTAATTTAAATCTTACAAATATATCAAATCTTATGTTGTTTGATTCTTTTTTCATCAAGATGCTGAAAAACTGCCACAGATAGTCCATACCCTCTCAGATTTTCAACTGCTTCAACACCCTTTTTTTCTCAAATGGAGATTTCTTGGAGACGAATGGAGAATAGATGGGGGTTATTTGGGGAGATGTATGAGAAAGTGGGACATTAGGGAATGAGAAAGTAGATGAAAGAGAGAGGAGAAGAGGGAGGGACGGTTTCATTAATGGGCAGGGATCTATAAGAGTAAAAGATTGATCGGGCGGGTGAAGGGTCCATAGGCCTTTCTTCAGCTAGTTCCTATTCGTCTATTCGAGCTGGGCGGTGTTTCCTTGTCTCTGTTATCCCTATCTCTCACAAGAGTATCATTAATATTTTGGCATTGGGATAGCTATTCCGCCCATTTCGTCGAGCAGAACTAGTAAGACAGAAAGAAGAGGAAGAAGGTCACTTTAATAGAGTCTAGTAAGAAAGGAAAATAACTCTGCTCCATTGATTCCACTATTATTAGTGAGCAATAATGGAAATCCTTGGAACGAGCGCTTCAAACCCCTCGGGACAATGATCCCGTAAAGGAACGGGAGCTGAGAGGTTCTCTGTGGTATCGGTTTACGACATATCAAAAACAATTGATCAAGAAGTTGGTCTAACTTCTAGGAGAGGGCTCGTAATGATCTTCTCAAAGATGACAAGGTGCTGAAATGGCCGGATAGGGGGTGACCGGGGCCTTGGGATCCGAGGACCCATTTCCGTTAATTCGGTTGGACGCCCGCTACTCCATATTGATTGCAGGAGACGACTAATTTATATAATTAAACTTTCTGCTCTTCTTAGCAATTCCCAGCCCATCTACTCCTCCACCTTTGGAGGATCATGGATCTCTTCACATTCCTACTTGAGAAAATGATCAAATGATCCAACAGACCCCATCAGATTCAGATCAAACAATCAGAAAACACAAAGCTTAAACATCTAAAAAAAAAAAAAAAAAACAAAGTAGGCAACTAACCACTCCAAACAAAACATCAGCTTGGACTCTATGCCCAGCATTGACGTTAAAATCTTGCACAACTTGGCAACCCTATATTTAAAACAAAACAAAAAAAAAAAGAAATTGGTTCTTGAAAAGATATAAAGAGATGATAAAAATCAAAAAACTAAAATAATAGATAAAGAAAATGAAGTGACAAGGGGCTACGGTGGGTACCTGAGTACCTGGTCTTTCCTCTTCACCCTATAAAACGTCATCCCTGCAATCTCTGCAACTCGGTAGATAGAGAGGGGAGGAGGAAAGGGTAATAGAGAAGGTAGAAACACATAATGGGGAAGTTACCGGAGAGAAAAGGAGAAATGGAGGAGGCGAGTTAATGGGAGAGGAAAGGAGGAAATGTGAACGTGAATGGTTTTCGTAACGTATCAGGAGACGTGTTAATGGACTGCTAGACGTTGAAACTTTCGAAGGAGATTTTTTTTTTTTTTGGTAGACTCAAAATTTTTTTTGATAGACTTTTTTTTTTATCTAACTATGTCAGGGGTTTAGGGTCAGCAGGGTTAGCACTCATGGTGGGCATCAACAGCCACACCAAAGTCTCCATTTATTAATGGGAAATTAATGAGAGAGAAAAAGGAAGAGATAAGATGTGAAAAATTGTAGGTCCCATTTATTACGATGACATGGCCTTACAAATGAAAAGAAATCATACGTGGCATCAAGAGGAAGCCTTATGTGGCATCCATAGAAACACTATAACTGTGTTTTATAGTACTAGTATAGATAGATAGATGTAGGGTTATTGTAAATCATCCAAGTCTATCAATAAATTTCATTTTCATCATGGTATTATAGTGGGTAGTCGACAATCTATTTTGATCTTTTTTACTGTTTACGCTTTTTTTGGCCGTGGTATCATCGCCACCCGTCTGACTTGAAATTATTTATTTATTATGTTTTTCCTGCTCACAGCCATCATCTAGTACTTGCTAATTTGTTATAGCCAATTGTCCCAAGGTCATCTTTGATATCATCATCACCATTGTTTTTGTTGTTCAAAACTAGAGTCGAAAGTTACCATTATTGTTGCCCATACCATTCGATGCAAAGGCTCGAAAGATTTTCGAAGAATATGCTTATCATGAAAAACCTTCATTCTTTCCTTGTAAATTTTGACACTCTCGTAAGTATCATGTCGGATTTCTTCCAACTCATCCAGTTGGAGTTTGTGAAGCGAGCCTACTTTCTCCAAATTAAAGTTTAGTGTCTTTATCACCTAGTAAGCCTTGTGTTCCAATTCAACAGGCAAGTGACAAGCCCTTCCAAAGACAAGTCGATATGGAGACATTCCAATTGGGGTTTTGAAAGTGGTACGGTAAGCCCATAGCTCACCGGTTAGTCGTAACGACCAATCCTTACGATCGTTGGAGTTGCCATATTACAGTCATTGCCATCCAAACCCACTTCCCTTGGTTAATAGTATATAAAAAAAATAAAAAAAAATTGGCTTAAAGTTGATTCCAGTCGGAACCGACTCATTAGGCCTATAGAGACTTTTTCATCCTAGTTTGAGGCTCAGGCTCATTAGAGGCACATTTTTCCATGGAGGTCAACATATCAAGTCCATAGGGACATAGTTTCAACCCATAGAGGCTCAACATCTTTAGCACATAAAGGCCGGTATCCTAAACCCAAGAGGCCACTTATCTATGCCCCAACAAGGCCCATTCACTCTCTTAGTTTCACCATATTCATTTCCTCTACGGCGAAACAACCAATAATATATAGGTTGGACGTTCATCTACGGCAAGAGACAGTACTCTATTTTTGTCAAACTCATGAAGATCTTTTGGTATTTAGGGGGGTTATTGGAGATATTATGGAGCACAATAATAATGTGTGATGATATACATCATATTTTATCACTAGAGAGATTAGATTTGAATTTGAATGAATATTGAGTTATGATTAGATTAGGTCTATTTCCTTTCTATAAAGTCTGTCTTGTTGTCTCTATATAAACCCTATTTAGGATAATTTTAAATCATATAAGTCTATCAATAAATTCTATTTTCATCAGGTCTTTTGAGGGGATATGCCAAATTGCAAAGAGTCCTTTCAGTGTAATAGGTATGTGACAAGTTCTAGTTAGCCAGTCATTGCATTAGTTAATATTATCCTTCTTCAATTTGCAATTGGTATAGGGAAAATCTATCATGTGCACATGAATTATTATTATTATTATTTTATTTTTTGGAAACACTAGAATTATTTGAAGGACCTAAGAAAAAATATAATGTTAAAATGAGTCAAATTTTGAGTCATCCTTTTTATGAAATCAGTCAGGATCTATAAGAAAAGACAAAGAAGAATCACATAAATGTGTATCAAAGAGTAAGTGATTACTTGCAACAAAACAATGGGAGGAACCAAAGCAGTCTCTTAATTTCACAGGGTATACTGTATACAGTGCACAAATGAAGAGGTCTGGACCATTATAAGATAAACCCCAACAAATAAATCCTCTTATGTAGTATGAAATTTTGTAGTGTTCTTAATTAATTAGGATAGCGAGTAACATGACATCCTAGCAAACTGTGTTTTCAAGAGAAACTTTTAACATTTGGGAAATTTATGCCAAGTAGTGCAATTTTCCTTCACTCTTCACCAAACTTAAATTTTGACTCGGTTGACCAAGTCTGTTTAAACCTGCCTGCTCTTTGTAAAACAAAACAAAACAAAAAAATACAAAAGCCAGCGGCAACTTCTTTAGCAATGTCGCCATCCAATAGAATTGCAAAAACTAGAGGGAAAGTCATTGTTGCTCCTTGAGTTTAAGAGAAGAAGAGACAGAACGATTAGGTTTAAAAGACAAAAAAATAAATTTTCTTTGTTATATACTTCATTTATACATTTAGCTGAAATTACTTATTCCTTGTAAAGAGTCAAAACACCTTAAACTCTCTGCTACTGGCCTACAAACTTCATATAATATTGAACATTCCCTTTAAGTAAAAAAAAAAAAAGACTTTTAGAGCCCTCTTATTTTAATCTCTTTTAACAGCCTTTTTTAACAACTGGATTGGATGATTTAAAATAAAAACAATATTTTTCAAGTACATCTATCTAGCTAATTTTTATGGATCAATTATTTTGTACGCTGTTGGTTGGATGTCTATATAAAGGATAAGATTTCTTTGTCACCTTTTTTTTTTATTAATTACAAAGACGAGTTTAACACTTGGTGCTTATGCACCAAGTATTATTAATTACAAAGATTTGTTTTTCTCCCTTTGAAATTGTGGTAAAGTTGGTGCTCATGCAGGGTGAAAGAATATGGGATTTATACAACATGGGTTTCTGCCACCTTTGCTTCCAAGTAAGAGAAACTTTTATCAATTCATTTCTTTCTTCGTTTAATGCAACAGGAATTCAAAATCAACCAGCAACAAGAAAAAAAAAAAAAACTGAAATAACAAGGCAATGAAGATGTAGAAGACAAGATTTATTTTGATTTTTGTTTATTTTTTTGCTAGGTAAGCAGGGACAAGTGAACAACCTAAAAGTTACAGAACAATACCTCACGGACTTAACCCAATGATAAAGGATTCTAAATGTGAAGAAGATGCAGCTGCTTTGGAATGGGTTTTCTTCCTTTCAGTGAAAACCTATCATTTTTTGGACAACATCTGGGTTAATAGGTAGAACAACCCGCCCAGGGATTCCTAGTTTTCCAGGTTTGAGTAGCAGGGGCAGTCCAGGTTCAAGAACCACTGTTTTAGCAGGAGTTTGGGTAGGAATAAGGGGGTCTATGAAGCTTCTTCCCACAGCCAATCTGATTTATGTAAACCACTAGTCCCCTCATTCCTTCTATTTCTATGGTAGCATTGCTAATGTGCTGGATATGATATCCGAAGAGAATTCCTCTTCCGTGTTGTGAGTCCATAAAATCCTGTGGTGGCTTCTTTGACATTGTTAGATCCTCCCACTTCATTCCTATCCCTATATCTTACACTAATTTTCTAATATTTAACAGTCCATTGGAACATTCATATGACCAGATCCTTTTGACATAATCATATAGCCCATTATCCACGCCCATCACTCACTCCATTAGCCTTAATTCCTTCCATAACCTATTCCAATTTCCAAACAAAACCCCTAATTCAACCCTACCTTTACAATACCTAAAGACCTATTTCCCCTGCACACATACTCCAAACCTAGAACTAATTCCTATTTTATAAAACTTAAATGCTACATGCCATCGATTCCAATTCTTTAAACCCAGTAAAACTAGACCAATAAGTCCTATACGTCCTCTTACATACTAGCCAACACCCTCAATTATTAATAAAGGCTAAAGTGTAAGGTGAGGTGTAATCCTCGAGGCTTCCTCACTTCTACATCAAAATTTATTTGAGAAAGTTTCAGAAATATTCATAGAAATAGTGAGTTCTACTCAGTCCTATAAGATAGATCAAACCCTCTGCAAGAAAGGAAAGTGGAAGGTTGACTGTCACATATGGTTCCCATAATAATTTTTTAGTTGTTATTTTGTCTTCAGAAGTCTTTCTCTATAAGTCTACTAGCAAACACCCCGTGCGATGCACAGGCCAAAAATATGATATGAGATGTAAAATAGTAAAAGTGAAACCATTAATAAAATGCAAACACTCGTGTAGGTAGAAGGTAAATATAATTAATGAAAGTGAAATCAAATGTACAAAATAATAAAACAATTATAGATATGTTACGAATATACAATAATAAACATGTCACTTAATTATGAAAAATGTTGTAACAAAATAATAGAATGTTGTAAGTATTCTTCATAGTTGCATTAAATCTGAAAAAATAACATAAGAAAAAAAATGATACTACTTGTGATGTCACAATAATTTGAATGTACAAATAAGTAAAAACAAATGATTAATGCGTTTATTTTAGTACCCTGAACACTTTTTAGCTGCTAATGCTTGACTCGCTACGTCTTTCTATATTTCATACCTCTTTTTTGTGATCGCATAGCTTTCTTTGTTTGTAAAACTGTCGAAAACATGGTATAATTATGTTGAATAGTTAATAGGTTATTGTATCAATATTTGAATACATAAATAAATACATCAATTTGTTTTTTGGTAAAAGTTATAAAAATACCTGCTTCAACTTTTTTTTAATTTTTTTATCGAATTTTGTCCTGAAGTTCAATTGTACAAAGATAATTTGTTAAAAAAAACTAAACAGTACACATTAAAATTTAAATATATGCTAAAATTAGTGATCTTACCGGTACTTAGATATGCATGAACAATTTTTTGAAATGTGTCTCACTTGTAAGCCAACGCGAAACTACGAAAAAGTAGTAGATTATTTAGATTCAAAGGTAGAAATTGAAAATATTTGACACTAAATAATCAATTAGCAAATAAACATATTATAGAGAGTTTATACATCTATGTTGTCTTTGTTCGCGCAATAAGTAATCTTCTTCCTGTCACATTTAAAAGTGAGTGATGTTATTTTAATTTGATGTCGTATCAGAATCATAATGGAAAAATAATATATTTACTTATTGTTCATATAACTTGTTTCTCCACTCTCTCAAAATAATATTTGAAAAGATAGTCGTGTTTGTTGTAACTAAGCAACCCCTTCCGGATGTGAATAACCGACATCGTACGTTACCACATTGAATTGCACGTGAATTCATTTTGTTCCTAAAATGCAAAATTGGAAAAAATATAGTATCAAAAAGTTAGTGGGTTTATTAATTTAAAAATATGATCAATTTCTAACAACCAAATGAAACTGATTATATAGACTCATTCTAGATTAAATTACCATGCATTCCCTGGTTGAGATATGCACCAATGATAATGTAGAGTTCTTAGAAGTATAATCAAAATTTATATTATAAACCCACATGAAATTAACTGCAAAAGTGATGATGATGGACCTATAAAAAAATTAAAAAGCAGAAACAATAAATATTAACCATGCAAAAACCCGAAATAACTAACAAATTTTAATAAATCATTAATATGTAACAGCAGAATATATTATATTCAATCACAATTGATGCTGCATTATTTAATCATGGTTATCAACCCTAAGGAAATCTTAACCATAGTTGAAAGAATTTTTTTCTAAAAACCAAAGTTAGATTTTTTTAATCATTAGGGTTAGTGAAACTTAACTACAGTAATTAGGTTTAGTGATAGATGTGGATGTGAGTCTGTGAGATGAGAGTTTGATAATGGTCTTTGATCTGGCAAGTGGTGAGACCCCACCATACATTTAGCATCTAACCGCATATGCAAATCCATGGCCTGTTTTTTTGGTTTAATTCATTATGAAGTATAGTTTTTTTTTTTTTAAAAGCACATAGGCTTCAGTTGTAAAGATGATGGAAACAAACAAAATTAGTCTTATGATATCTTGGGAAAACTGATAGCAATCATGGGGTATGATAATGGTCTAGGAAGTTGACAGTACACCATCAATACATGACATGGGATACAAAACCCATATGCTAATCAACATTCGAGACCACCCTCATAAGCTCCATTGCATAATCATCTGGAACCATCTATTGTGTCTGCAGAAAACTAAGATACAAATAGAGGGGCTTTAGGGAGAGATGTGAGATATTGGTATGGAGAGAGAGAGATATGGTTCTTTAACCTACCCCTCCCTAAATATGCTTATGCAATTTTGAGAAAAAGAGCCGACGAAGATGGAAGAAGATCCAGCGATACAATGGAGCTGTGGAGGTATTACTAATTTTGGCTATGCATCCTGCATCTTTTAATTTTGTGTTTTAATTGGAATTATTATTTTTCATTTGAGATTGTTAGTGCTGGATCAAACCCAAAGTTGGTTCTGGAAATGGCGTGCTTCAGATTTTGGTTTATTCATTTATTAGTATTTTTTTAAACAAACACATCTGCAACATACGTCTTTAAACATTTGGTTTATGTAGACTTTGTTTCTGCAACCTACCTTTCTAAGATTTTGGTTTATGTGTAATTTTGTTTTGTTTGAAACAAATGCATCTTTATCTGAAAATAAAACCATTTATAGAAAAAATAAAATACTTATTGGGTTGGTCTGTGCCGAGATAGGAGAACAACTAATGGATCCGTCGCTGTCGTCCCTTGTTTCTGTGCATATACTCGAGAGAGACCAATCGGAGCACTCAAGATAAAGCAACCAGAAGTGAAGGAATACGGGAATTCAGGGAGAGAGAGAGAGAGAATTGAAACAGAGAGATGAGATGAGGGGCGGAGATGGACAAAGAGCAATGCAAAATGCAGGCGTAATGTACCATTTGGAAGGGGAGTGTCCATGTAATAGGTTAAACCCTCAGGAACAGGAACGTCTGTTCATTTGGGAAGTGGGGCCATTAGTGGAAATAGTGACTTTTGAATTGGAAGCACCGATTGAGAAAGAAATCTGATTTTTTAGATGACACGTGTCATAAGGTGGGAAGATGGCAATCCTACGTGGCAGTGTTAGATGAGGAGAATTTATTCCGGCATATATTTAGTTAATAGATAAGTGAGAAAGTGTTACATATGTTTCTTTTATTACTTCCAGAGTTTTGCTTCTCGTATGATTTTACTTTAATAATTTATAAATATGTGGAAAACCCAAAATGACCAAATGAATAAAACATTGTTCAAGATCTTTTTTCCTTATTCTTTTGGGTGGTGCCGACTCCCTCTCCTTGGCGGTGCTGATTCCACCAAAATGCCCTTATGTGGTGCAACTGCCAACCCCACACAATTATCTTCTTCTCATATTCATCTTTTGATCTAGGGTTGCCAACAATCCCAGATGCACATGGGGACAAAGTGTGAGACAATATCCAAGTAGATATTTCACTTAAAGATGATATGTTGAACAAGGGAGGCCTTTTATGAAAATCATATAATTTGGTTCATGCAAGCTTATACAGTCTGCAATACAGAACCCATATGTTACCAAAATGATGGGAAAAATATAAGAATTGGGATTTTTAACTGAAGATTGAATATTTGAACCTTTAAATGAAGATTGAACCTTTTAAGTACACAATACAAATTCATAATAATACAAAATATTGGTGATTACAACTAGAATTGAGCCTTTATGAACTACATTTTGATGCGGTACACGCATATACCCATATGGGAATACCCAGCTACACATTCAGATGCCATATCAGAAACAAACAATTAAAGCATTACCCCAGCTACACATTCAGATGCCATATCAGAAACAAACAATTAAAGCATTACGGAAAATTTTCTCAACAATCTTGATATGAACTTGAACTGGGAGATTCATTTTCTAGGAATACTATGCAATATTATAGCAACTTGAATTGTCTTTAGAACTAGAATTCGATGTTGTACAATATCCGAACGGGTATACCCAGCTACACACACAGATGCCACATCAGAAACAAACAACTAATGAATTACAGAAATTTGCAACAATAGTCTTGATTTGAACTTGGATTGGATGGTTCATATTGTGGGTCTACAAAGTAATTTAGAAATTCCAAGTTATAAACTCATTTACCATTTTTCACAAAAAAAAAAAACTCACAAACAACATATGAAATTGTGTCCATTAAAAGCTACAAATTTTAAAAATGGTAAATTACACTCACCTCCCTTAAGGTTTGGTGAAATTTCAGAAACCTCCCCTCTAGTTTCTAAAATTACACTGTCCTCCCCTCAACCTTGGTTGTCGGTAACAAATACCCCATTCCCTTAAGTAACTTACCGTTACTTTATGGATGGACTTTGATGATGTCATAATTTAAACATTTTAAAATGTCTAAATTACCCTATTTCGACACACGGTTAGTTAATTAAATTAGATAAATGATAATTGGTTTCTAACCAAGGTTAATAATATCAACTTAAGGTTAATATATATTTCCAAAATTAAGTATATATATTTTGTTTTCTAAAAAGCAATGTTAGATAGATGAACTTTAGGGGTGAGTGAATCTTAACCATAGTTAGTGGGTATTAAAAGGAACACATGGCAACTTATAGAGATACTTTAACTATGGTTAAACATAATTAACCCAAGGTTATTATTTTTATTTTTTTCTTAAAAGCAAGGTTAGATGGATTAATCCTAGGGGTGAGCGAATCATAAGAACAAATAGCGGGTGTTAAAGGGGACACGTGGTGGCTTGTAGAGCCCCCTTTAATTGTGTTTAAGCATAATCAACCTAAGGTTTTTTTTTTCTAAAAATCAAGGTTAAATGGATGAATCCTAGGGTGAGTGAATTTCAACCATAGTTAGTGGGCGTTAAAGGGGACACGTGACAGCTTGTAGAGCTCCCTTTAATTGTGGTTAAGCATAATTAAGCAACCTAAGGTTTTTTTTTCTAAAAACCAAGGTTTGATGGATGAACCCTAGGGGTGAACGAGTTTTAACCATAGTTAGTGGGTGTTAAAAAAGGGACACATGACGGCTTACAGAGATCCTTTAACTGTAGTTAAACAAAATTAAACTAAGATTAATATTTTTTTATTTTATTTTCTTATAACCAAGGTTAGATTAATGAAGGGTGGTGCTACGCGCACCCCAAACTTTACTGAAATACACCATTGAAAAAAAATCTCTAATTACTACTAAATAAACCACAACTCTGGGAGGAGGTTTAGCATCACGGTTGGTTCTCTACGAGTAAGGATACCATACCTGTACAATGTGTCTCTCAAAATGACATGCTTCTCCATCTTGTGCCCGTCCAGTTCGAGCGTTTTGCAAACCGAATTTCCTCTTCGGCTGGGGAGTATTTCTACTTATGCTCCATTTGTTTTGAGGTAAAATAGGGGGAAACAAATGAATTTCATGAAAAATGTCATTTTCCAAGTGTACTTTCTTTAGGACAACTGACATTTTCCGTGAAATTCATTTGTTTTCCTCTATTTTCCTTCGAAACAAATAGAACATTACTCAAACTTCTTTAACTCTTCTTTTTTATCCTCTGCACTCTCCATATTAAACTTTTTAATCAAATGGCACCATCCCAACAACTGCGTGTACATCTTCCATAGACAGCTGTGTTCTGCCATGACCTTCTAAGACACGATCTCTCAAGGTCTTAAAGAAACACGCCGGTTCAAATCACGTCCTCCACCCTTTACGGACACGACGGTTATCCGTTTGTTCAAGCTATTCCTCTTTCACATTATTCTCCCCTTCCTATTTCCCCATCGTATCTAAATCTCTTCTCCTCTACCCAATTCAAACTACAAAGTTGATGCTTACTTTACCTTTTGTTGCACACTATTAAACTCTTTGATCAGCACTTATAAGGGTAAAGTGTTTACCTATCTTTTGTTGCAAACTGTTAAACTCAACGATATTCACTTTTCAGGGTAAGTGTCTTTTACCTGAACATCCATTATTCTATTCTTCCTTTCTTACATCTTAGTTGTGATTTCCACCTCCTGTACTTATTAGATGTTTGCTCAAATAATAATGTAATGCCCAGTTAATTGGTATATGTTGGTACAAATTATTGTGGCTCTGTTACTTTTCTCATCGTTGTACTACTTATTGTATTGTACTTCTTCTCCTCTGCGGTGCTCCAACCATGTATTTTGAATTGCTGTATTTTGGTTCTTTTATTCTTTGATCCACCCATGTATTTTAAATTGCTGTTTTTTGCTTCTTCTCCTAATCTTTGATCCACCCCTGTAATTGGAATAGCCGCTTGCTCATGGGCTGGCCAATCTCTAACACGCATTAATTGGGCTTTTTTCCCAAATATATCTTGAACCCCTTGAATAAATGAAGTGAACTTATATCAATATAATTGGAAAAAATGTATATCTGTTTTTGCTTCTTTCTTGGTATTGGTTATAATTAAGGACTTTGCTATTGAGACCCCATTAGGGCCAAGACCATGCTCTAAGAGCATTGGATTTGAGGTGGGGCCCATTTCACATGGTAGGCCCCACCTGAAATCCCATGCAGTTAGAGCATGGTCTCGGCCCTAATGGGGTCTCAGAAGCTTTATCCTATAATTAAATGCTTTTTAAAAAAATACTGTAATTTTTTATGTAGAGATTTTTTTTTTTTTTTGGGTTTTTCTGTTTTTGAGTAATTTTAAAAATATCATGTGAATTTCAATTAAGGATCTAGGCATATTCCAAAATCAAACTTTACTGCCATTTTTTGATTTATGCTTTGTACCTCAATCAGTGTTTTATATGCTTCGTGGATTGGGTGAGCTTTGATTGTTGGAGTTTATGTATTTAACAAAACAATTTTTCCTGTCGGGAACGGATGGAGTATGTTATCCTCTTAATTTATTATTAATTGATGTTAGTTCTTCCATAGTTATGAATCTTGCGTTTTAATTATTTTTTATTTTAAAAAAATACCTTGCTTACTTTCCCTCTGCACACACTTACAGCACATCACATTGAGGCCTTCCAGTGCCCTCTGCACACACCAACAGCACATCACCATAGTTACTATTCCGGTGAAATATGTTTGGGTTTAAAAGATATAGTTTTGTTATTTTGTTCTCTAATAGAGACCCATGGTACTTTACAGATTGTTTACCATTACTTAAAAACATGAAATATATTTGGATTTTTTGTTCCTTTTTATGATTTTTTTTAACACAAGCAACACAGATAAAGTTCATAAATATGTTACATGTTCGGCATTTTTTTTAATATTAGTTCATCTCAGTGGTGTTACTTAACAGTATGTACTATTGATTCATTCACTGCAGAATATTATCACAACAAATTTTACATGATAAGTTCATCTTCTCCACCTTTATTACCATACAAGAGGTACATACTCTACGTTTTATATTATGTTTACTCACCGTCATATTTTATGTACATTTAAATTCTAATCCCGGTAAACATCATTTCCACTTCATAGGTCGAAAGGAAATTCAAAGCTTGTAGAAGACATGGTACGGTCCGAGCCAGACTCATCTACAATAAAACAGTATGTATACTTTTCATTTGATATTTACTGCTATTTCTTATATAAATCTACATGAAACACTAATAAAACTTTATAAATACTCAATCTTCATGTCCTATTATATCTTCTTATTCAAAATTCAAGTCAAATGAAACATATGTTCTTCCTTCCAGCGAATACATGGCGCACACAACACATCTACAAACGTAAGAATAATTTTATTTAAATTTACAAAGTACAATTTTTTGTTAATTGCTTTCAACATTAAACTTAGCTAATCAACTTAAAATTAACTTTAGGTGCGTGTTCGTTCCAATCATAATAAAAAAATCTGAAGATATTTCGATTTTTGTATCATTATTTTTGATTTTATCCATCTCCTCCAACTACACTAAGTTCAAGTGAGTTTGATTCATTTTAATTCTTTTTTTTTAATTCTGACAAAAGATCACTAAATCTTCTCTTTTCTAAGTTTGATTCCATGCGTATGGTTAATATTGAATTAGAAATTTAACTGTGCGCATTTGGATAGAGTTAGTTTAGAAAATCTGATTTTTTTTCCTCCCGGCAGAAATCTGCAAACATATTGCCATAAAAATTTGCTCTTTATACAGAGAAAAGTCAGAAACTTTCATACCTGTAACTCCCTCCTTGTCTCCTCCTCTCTCTGTGCACTGTAGTTTGTATTGGAAGATGACTACTAATTAAACCAAAGCTTGCAACAGTTTCATTTTCCCTCAATCCATGTCTTCTAAAAGCACTATTTTGTCATCTACTTAAACCCTTGGTCCATATCCCACTTTTCTCTCTCTCTCCACTGCTGGAAAGTAGCGCCTGAGATGCACTCTTCATCATGTTATGAAAGAGATACACTAGGCAATAAAAATGTTGGGATATTACCACATATGTTTTTGGCAGTTGGCACTAATATTATTCTACGATAGCATCTTCAACATAGATTTATCAAGGAATTTCACCTGCAAACCGATATGTATGGTATCAATCGTAATATCCTATGTACAAAGCTTGGTTTGTTCAAGAATTGTAATCCATAAACACCAATTTAAACTTTAGCATGCTTTTGTGTGTGAGAGAGAGAGAGAGATAATAAGAGAGGTCTATTTTGATCATTGTGCACGGACAATATGCAACAACTCAAAACTGCAAGAGGGACCTTGGGGCAAAAGAGGCACTGAAGTAATTATCAGAGAATAGCACCGATAGTGTCAAGAGAGACACACGACATCTACTATAAAGCTCCTTCATCTGATAGTTAAGGTGGTTGTTGAGTAACAAACTTAAGAATGATGTTTCTACACTGCTATTAGGTTTAGAAATATTTTGACTTGATAGATAGACATTTGAACGTTCATGAAGGTGATTGTGAATGAGATAAATGTAAATTTATATATAGAAATTTGAGCATTTTATTTGGATGTTTTTGTAAGCAAAGGGATATATAACAGATACTGAGTGTTTGTGGGATTTATCAAATCGTGTGTTTATGGTTGACTTGTATTGGGTGTTTAGGATGCAGAGCCTAGTGGGTTGGTTCTTAGATACAGAGTTTGCTCAAACTTGAAAGCCAAAGTCTTTGACAAGATTGAGAGAGAGAATGTACAGAAATCAGGTGTTGTGTATGTGTTCATCATAACATTTCCATCAAAAAAAATTTGTATGTTTATTTGTGTATGAATGCTTTTGGAGATCAACCTATTCAGTTTACTTCATTCTCCTTTTCGGTGATTTTGCCTTTTCATGGTGCAAATTGCAAAACCAAATAGATCACAAGTTCCATTTATAATTTAATCCTACGTTTTTTTTTTTAATCTTGTTTCGGTTCTCAATTCTCACTTTTCAGATACACTTAAAGGGTTAAAGGAGCAGTGGTGGCATACAAATTAAGTTGGTAGTGGTCAATGACAGAACTCCAACTTAATTATTTAGTAAATTTTCTAATCCTTCTTATCAATTTGTCTTGGTTTTTGTTTTTCCAATAATTCCCATCAATCTGTTCTCTCAACTAACTTGATTCACAACTCAGTCAGTATTCATTGGTGTATTATCAGTAAAGATTTGAGGGTGGTAGACTCTTTTTTTTTTGCAAATCCAGTTAATTCCCATTGATTTGTACTCTCAACTAAACTTGATTTTTAGGTTTTTTTTTGGGGTTGTCCATGATCGTTAGGAAGAAGAGGAGAAGACGGTTTTTTAAGCGGGCTTTTTTGTCCTTTTTTTTTATTTTGGTTTCAATTAGACTTTTTTCAAAATTGATGTATTCATTGTGAGTAAAGATTGGGGTGCTCGCAAGCCACACTTTTTTTTACTATCTATATTTAAATTTTGGGCAGTGATTAGCACACCACACATATAGTCTAATGCCATGGCAAGTGTCCCTTTTGACAATCCTTTAACTATGATTAAGCTTACGAAAATTAAAGTTAATATTTTTGCTTTTTTATTTTTAATAATCAAGGTTAGATTGCTTAACCCTAGGAATCAGTGCATCTTAACTAAAGTTAATCTATGATAAAAAGGGGGCATTGACCAATGAGGACTGCACATTAAACTACATAGTCTAATGTGGCAGTAAGTTAGTATTTCCCTTAATTTTTTTAAGAACAAACTTTATCAAATATTTTTCAATAGGTTTATTAATATTGTAATACACTTTTTTCCCTTTTATCATTTTCGTGCATCGCACAAGTTTCTTCCTAGTTAAATACTAAAAAAAAAGAGCTATAAAGACCAAAAAGTCCTTTTCATTTTGAAAGGAAGTTAAACGACATTGGTTTGCAGAGACGGTGACTGTAGAGGTGGATGGTTCGGTGGTGGGCTGAAGATACAGCCAAGGCGGTTCACAAGCTCTATGAGGGGCTAGTTACAGTCCGGAACAAGGCCATAAAGAGCAAAGGGGATTGACATTGTGCACGCCTTGAGCCCTTACTGGTTCAAAATTCCGATACTGGACTCCCCAAATTGGTCAAGCTCAGGTGATCTCTCTGTGATGCTGTGTTTTCGGTTTCAAACCCATCTTGAACTGCTTCCGAGCATCTAACGAAAGGAACTTGCCCAATTTCAGCTCTGGACAACACCCTTTTCTTCAATTTTGCCCTGCCACAATCTCGTCCCTTACTTTTTCATTTTTGCAACACCATACTCTTCGGCTATTGGTACTTCAAATTTTCAACATTTGATGCTTTCGGGTGTGGAGGATGATTTGGGAGCTTTAGCTATGTTGGAAGATAATCTAAAGAAGTTGAAAATTAAGTCCAAAGACTTCACCTGGATCAACATTTAGCAAGACCTAGATTGATTATGTTCCAACCATCGAAGCAAAATATAAAACTACAACTCTAGCAACCAACGATACTGGCGTCACGGCGATCATGAACCAAGGAGGAGATCTGCATTCTCAGGTTTCCCTTTTTCATCAAAGGGATGAAAAACGGAGAAGAAGGGTTTTTAGTCTTTTTCATATTTTTTTTACTGTGCAATGCACGGGAAGTATTATGATAGCAAAATAAAATAAAACAAAACACATAAAAAAGTATAACAATATGTAATAGAATTAAGGTTGATAATGCTTTTGGAAAGAAAAAAGGAATATAACAATCAAATTAATAAAATTCAATTTGTTGATAATGGTTTCTGGTTGTGCTAAAAACCTTCACTTGACATTTTGCACAGAACACACGTTAACGAAGGGCTTAGGTTGATCAAATCTCCTCACCAAAGATAATTACCTGATTAAGAAAAATGTGCATGTGCAATAACATTTCAGGGATTGTAGGCAATTAAGTGATAGATAAAGGGATTTATTGAGAATAGCTTGAGTGATTACAACGAGCTCCATTGGAGTTTATATAGAGATTACCTTGACCTCAAGATAGAAAGCTAATCTAATCAAATTCTAATCAAATATATTATATCCTTGTGAGAGGATTTTACCGAAAGGACACGCGTCAGCAGCAGCTTCTCCCAAGTTCTGATGCAATGGTGGATGGTTGGAGTGGAGGGTATGATACCCTGACCTGTGCTCCGATGATTAAGTCAGTAGGTGTAGAAGATGATGAACAGTAAGAAAATGCAGAAAGTTCAAAGGTCTTAGCTCCTCAAAATTTTCGTCCCCCTCATACTGTTTTTTTCTCTGGTTTATATAGGCCATCCCGGCTATGACCATGGATACCCATTGATGCCCATGCATCCCTCGAATCCCTGATGTGTACTTTAGTAATCATTTTAGATAGATCTCCCGGCCATTCGTACTGCACGTGCATCTGCACACAAGAGAACAGGCAAAGAGTAGGAACTCGTCCGAGGTGACTGGCATTAAATGCAGCATTAAATGCCATTTAATGCCAAGACAATGTTACCCACCTACCATCGTAGAGGTAGGTTCAGTCCCAGGTGACGGGGCAGCAACGCCAGATCTCATTACGTGTTTAGGATACGCGATCGTGGACAATAAGACGACGGGTACATCGTCAGAATGAGGACGTGATCGTCATTCACAAGACCACGGGTCCGTCGTCAGAGTGAAGACGTGATCGTCGTTCACGAGACCACGGGTCCGTCGTCAGAGTGAAGACGTGATCGTCGTTCACGAGACCACGGGTCCGTCATCAGAGTGAAGACGTGATCGTCGTTCACGAGACCACGGGTCCGTCGTCAGAGTGAAGACGTGATCGTCGTTCACAAGACCACGGGTCCGTCGTCAGAGTGAAGACGGAAATGAGCTCAAACGATAACACCACACTGAGGACAAGCTCGTTGTTACCATACTTAGGTTTTTACGAAAATTACCCATTACAAATTGCCCCTTTATGATACTTTGAACGTGGTTCAGAGTGTCATAAATATAGCGAAACGTTAGAGGAGAAGATACAGCTCACCTCAGAATGATGATGGGTCACATACTCTGTACGCGAAGGCGTAGCGTCGTGCCAGCTGTATTGCGCGTGCCGAAACGTCATACCTCATAAATGTTTGGCAGACTGTTATCATTATCTTCCGGACGTTTTGCTTTCCCGACGGTTACTTAGCTCGGTCGAAAGACCACCCTGCCCTTCGCGCTGTCTAGACGTGTGAACACGCGTACGGTACAGATCGAGGTCATTATCGTCCTTAGAGTTACGGTCTGGTCTATAAATACCGAGGGCCTGGTACTCCATCTTCTTCACCTGAATTCTTGCATCCCGTTACTCTGCCGGAATTTCTCCTCACCGACGATCTACTGTTCTGGTTTTCTCCCTTCTCCAGCTGTGCCTCTTCTAGCTTCCCAAATCCGGTTTCGGTAAGAACCTTCTCCTTTCTTTTTGTTCTGTGGTCGTCTTCCCTATATTTCTTCTTTTTCTCCTTTGTTTACGACCATGTCTACCGAAATAGTTAGGATAGACAGTGCCGATGAGGCCAGCTGCTCAGGCAGTGCTCCTCACGGTGTTATCACCGGTGTTTCCAAACTCAAAACCAGACCAGTGGTCAAATATGCACTTGACCACTACAGAACCCTTTTCCAAATTCCTCCTCACGTCCACCTGCATTTCGGGGAAGAAGACGTTCTCCCTGACCACCGCTCTTCTTGCACAATCGTCTACCTCGCTTAGTTCGAGGCTGGACTTCGATTTCCCCTCTCTCCTGTCACGGACTCCGTCCTGTCCGCCCTGCAAATTGCCCCGGGTCAAATGCACCCGAAATTCTACAAGTATATGTCTCTGATGGACAAGTTCAACAGAGACGGATACAATGTAGATGCCAGGCACGTCTTCCACTTCCGCTTCGTCGTGAAGTGCCCCGGGGTTGAGGGGGGGAAGAAGACGTACTTCTCCTGGAGACAAAAATCCAAAGTCCCCGACATCATCTCACACCTCCCCGATGTGGAACGGGATTGGAAGGAGATGCCCTTCGTGGTCTCCGGTGCTTGGAGGGCAGAGACTGCCCGTCCTGTCCCCCATGAATTCACTTCAGGTCTGTTACTATTCAGTTGTTTCTCGTTGTCGGTTTTTTTGAAAACATGTTCCTGTTACATTACTAATAATATTTTGTTTTTTCTGCAGAGGCTTCTAAGATACACTTCTCCGACCTGTCCACGGAAGAAGAGCACGCGCTCCGGAGGATTCGCAGCGAGAAAGGGGACGCCTACGTCACCTGGAAGCCGTCTTCGACTCGAGAGGCGGGGTCCACTGTAGAAGCAGGGGCCAAATCTAAAAAGTCTCGTCGACAAGCTCATCCGTCGTCAAAGAGACCGCTCGGACAGGCAGCTGTTCTTGGAGAAGAAGAAATGGCGGACCAACCTTCTCCACGATCTTCACAGGCTCCGGCCTTGACTCGTCCTCCCCGCCCTTCCCGTTTATCTTCAGCGGAGAAGAGGGCAGAGAAAAGAGAGAGAGTAGAAGCTCTCAAGATGCTGACGGCAAAGAAGGCTCGGCGAGAAGCGGAGCACGATCGACGGGTCCGAGAGCGCGAATCTGCCGGGGTGCCATCGACTCAGGCTGCCACAATTGGCGAGGGGAGTGATGTTCCCGCGGAGGAAACTCCAGTCGTCAGCAGTGGCTCTCCCGCGGATGCCGTAGTCACTCCGTTCATGGCGGTAGAGGAGGCTTCCCCCGCGATCGTCCCGGGCTCTGCTCCTTCTCCTGCCGCAAATGTGGCCTCGTCTTCTGCCCCTCCTCGAGAGAGGATTACCATGGGGGGCCCCGCCGAATTTTGGAATCCCGTCTTCCCCAGAGGGTACACCCGCCCTACTGTTGCCCATTCCGCGATGGAGCATGATTCTATCGCCACATCCATGATGTTGGCGATGAGGCTCCCAGCGGATATGGCCGCAACGCGGGACCTGCACTGGATGGGGATGTTCAGTGCCGCGAGTCGAGCTGTTGCCACGGTATGCATTCACCATTTTTTTTTTCTTTTTTACCATCGTTCTTTCTCTTCTTTTGTAGCTGGGCAACATGCTTGCCGGGATGTATGAGGTCACAGCCGAGAATAGGCGTACCTCCAATGGGTTGAGGGACAAGGTCCTTGACCTGGAGAGGAGGGGAGCCGAAGACGTGAAACGGCTGAATCACGAGCTGATGTCCGTCAAAGCTGATCTTCGGACTGCCAAAGGCACGATTGCCTCGGCTGTGAAATAGCGGGACAAAGCTCGGGACGAAGCCCGTAAGGCGATGGAAGGAGAGAAGGCGGCAGCAGAACAAGCTGAGAGGTCCGTCCTTAGGATCAGCGAAATGGACGAGATCGTGAACTCTCTCCATCAGCGGCTAGAGGCGACGGAAGCTGAGAAGGCAGCACTGGCCGAACAACTCGTGGAGGCCACGGCCGCGAGGGACAAGGAGGTTGAAGCCGCCAAGGAGGCTTTGACGGAGTCTCTACGAGCCCACTTCCAGACGGAGATGGAGCGGCTGATAACTGAAGACCGGGCCGAGACGGAGAGAGAAATCATGAACGAACTCCGAGAATCGGGATGACTGGTAGAGTCTCCCCAACAGTCGAAAGACGAGGCCACTCGTTCTGAGGCTGTGGGTATGGAGATCTCGCCTGGCGAAGAACCCGAGGTACAAGGAGGAGGGCAACCTTCGTCATCTCTTGGACCATCTCCCGTCCTGCCCGAGGTTCCTGCTGAAGTCGCCTCTGCCGATCCTGCTACTGCTGCTGACGACGTTCCGACCGTTCCTGATGACGCCGTCGTGATCGTTGTCGTCGGCGAAGACTGATCCTTCTCCCTTCCTGTTCCTTGCTTTTCAATTTTGTATCGGCTGTACTCTTGCTCCTCTTATATTAATAAAAAAAAAATTTGTTCTATAAGCATCCCCTTTTATGACCACTTCGTTGCAACCGATTGATCTGGAGTAATCGTCTCGTTCAAAAAGACAGATAGCACATAATTAACTCGTGATTGAATATAAATTTCCTAACGAAAATAAGACACATAGCACACAACTAACTCGTGATTGAGTATAAATCTCCTAACGAATATTATACCCATCACTTCTAATAACGGGTCGTTAAAGAAGCGGACTAACATTTCGGACGTAATTTTGACAACAAATTCATTTCATAAAGGCGAACTTATGGTAACTCGCGGTGGGACACCATGCTCAGAGGACATTCCATTAGTATAAGCCATCGGTATGCTCAGATGGCAATTCCTTTGTATGAGCCGACTGTGTCCCGTGGTGAGTACCCTGTTCGTGTGAAATGCACTCGCCGTGGTAACTCGTGGTGGGACACCATGCTCAGAGGACATTCCATTAGGATAAGCCGCTAAGATGCTCAGATGGCAATTCCTTTGTATGAGCCACCTGTGTCCCGTGGTGAGTACCCTGTGCGAGCGAAATGTATCCGTCGCTGTAATTCGTCTAGAATGTGCTAAAACGTACTGAATATGTAAGTGAAACGACTGATCTCATGCCATTAGCAAATGTTCATAACACACAATTTTATTGAAAAAATTGTTTTAAATTCATAATGTTCCACGATTTTTGAATTACATTATCTTGTAAGTCTTTAAGGTAGTACACCCCGGGACTCCCGACACGATCCACGATGTATGGTCCTTCCCAGTTGGGACCCAGTTTCCCGCTATTGAGTTCTCGAGTGTTTTGGAAAACTTTGCGAAGAACGAGATCTCCCACTTGAAGAATCCTTCTCCGTACTTTCTTGTTGTATGCTTTTCGTAATTGTTGTTGATAGCGTTTCATCCGTATGCTAGCATCTTCCCGCTTTTCTTCTAACAAGTCTAAATGTATAGCCATTAATTCGACATTTTTGTCTTCCTCCCCGTGTTTCTTCCGTGAACGTGTTGTTGGCAGACAGACTTCAGTGGGAATAACAGCTTCCGCTCCGTACGCCAAAGAGAACGGGGTCTCGTTCGTAGGGCTCCGCGGTGTTGTCCTGTATCCCCACAACGCGTTGTGTAATTCGCTGGTCCACTTTCCCTTGGAATCTTCCAGTCTTCTCTTGAGGGCATTCAAAATGTTCTTGTTGGCTGCTTCGGCAAGGCCATTCCCTTGTGGATAATAAGGGGAGGAGAAGATGTGCTTGATTTTCAACTCTCGGCAAAGGTCGGCGATGAGCTTTCCTGTGAATTGTTTCCCGTTGTCAGAAATGATGGACTGCGGGATACCGAATCTACAGATAATATGCTCCCACAAGAATTTCTTCACTTCTTGTTCTCTAATACGCGCTAGGGGAACAGCCTCGATCCACCGGGAGAAGTAATCCGTGGCCACCAGCAGAAAAATTAAATTACCGGGAGCTCTGGGAAAGGGTCCTACGATGTCAAGTCCCCAACGAGCGAAAGGCCAAGGTTGAGATACGACATTAAGTTCCTGGGCAGGGGCATGAATCAACTTCGCATGACGCTGACATTGGCTGCATTTCTGTACGTACTTCTGTGCGTCAGCTTGCATGTAGGGCCAAAAATAGCCTTGCCCCAGAGCACGATGAGCGATAGTCCGTCCTCCAGAGTGGATGCCACAAATCCCTTCATGGAGCTCGGCTAAGATCGTCTCTACGTCCTCAGAATGCACGCATTTCAAAAGGGGTCCTCCAAAGGATTTTCGGTACAGTTCCCCGTCCACAAGGGTATAACGGGGAGCTTTATATTGTATTCGTCTTGCTTCCTTCGTGTCAGAGGGGAGAATGCCATTCTTCAAATAAGTCGTTATGCCCGTCATCCAGCTCGGTACCGGATTCACGGACAAAATCATGCCTTGCGTTTGTAGATCAATTGAGGGGTACTCTTTATACTCAACGAGGATTGTCTTGGGTTCATCAGTTTGTAACATTGAGGCGAGGTATGCCAACGCGTCAGCATGCCTGTTATCGTCCCTTCGGACATGTTTGATCTCGAGGACATCAAAAGTCCTCCGTTGCTCTTGTACAAGTACAGCGTAGCGCCTCATCCGCTCATCCCGACATTCATAGGTACCGTTGACTTGGTTCACCACGAGCTGTGAATCACAGAACACCCGAAGTTTAGAAATTCCCAACTCTCGCGCACTCTGCAACCCAAGGATTAACGCTTCATATTCAGCTTCGTTATTGGAGGCCGTATAACCAAGGCGCGTCAGTTTCTGTATTTTAATATGATCCGGGCTGACAAGAACGGCACCAAGCCCCGAACCGCTGACATTAGACAATCCATCCACGTACAAGACCCAATCGCACCACGCCGTCAGCTTGGTTCCGTCTCCAGCCTCTTCTTCCACAACGGGATCCTCCTCCGCGTCGTCTGGGAGCTCGTGACGGTCGGGCCCTGCTAAAGTTTCGGCTTCTTCGACGGGGAAATCGGCTAAGAAGCTTGCAACGGCCTGCCCCTTCTCCGTCGTCCGGGCCTGATATTGGATATCGAACTCGCTAAGCGCCACGGCCCACTTCGACATACGTCCCGCGGTTTCAGGCCGCCCCAACACAGTTTTCAAAGGATACGTTGTGATGACGACGATGGTATGTGCCTGAAAATAAGGACGTAACTTCTCAGCAGAAAAGACGAGAGCCAGGCATACCTTCTCCATCCTGCTGTAGTTGGACTCTGCCTTGTGGAATGTTTTGCTGACGAAATAAACAGGCTTCTCTACGCCGTCGTGACTTCTGAGCAGCACGGAGCCAATGGCTCGTTCCGAAACGGAGAGATAGAGGTACAACACTTCACCAGGTTCAGGTACGGAGAGAATCGGAGCAGAGCCTAGATACGTTTTCAAGGCGGCGAAAGATTGGGAGCATTCTTCTGTCCATCTGAAGACGGAATTCTTTCTCAGCAACTCGAACAGAGGTCTGCATCGATCAGAAGACTTTGATATAAACCGGTTGAGAGCAGCGATACGTCCCGTCAGTTTTTGAACTTCCTTCCTTGACTTTGGTTCCGGCATATCTATCAGAGCACGGATTTGCATGGGATTTGCCTCGATGCCCCGTTGACTGACGAGATAACCAAGGAACTTGCCCGAGGCGACGCCGAAGGTACATTTCTCAGGATTTAACTTCAGGTTGAAAGTGCGTAAAATAGAAAACGGCTCCGCCAAATCGGTTATAAGAGAGGCCCGAGTTCGACTTTTCACAACGATATCGTCAATATACACTTCCACCGATTTACCAAGCAAGGGTCCAAACATCAGATTCATTAGTCGTTGATAAGTGGCCCCGGCATTCTTCAGGCCAAAGGGCATGACCCGGTAACAGAACAGACCTCGCTCCGTTATGAAAGCCGTCTTCTCTTGATCATCCTCCGCTAAGAGGATTTGATTGTAACCCGAATACCTGTCCATGAAACTCAACATCTCGTGACCCGCGGTTGCTGTGATTAATCTGTCGATTCTGGGAACGGGGAAGAAGTCTTTCAGACAGGCTTTATTAACATTAGTGAAATCGATACAGACTCTGACTTTCCCGTTCTTCTTCGGAACAGCTACTACGTTGGCTATCCACTCTGGATATTGGACCTCACGAATGAACCCGTGTCGAATTAACTTATCGATCTCTTCATTGACGGCCTCATGGTACGTTGGAGCAAGTCTACGAGGCTTCTGTTTAACTGGATTGACCACGGGATCAACGTTGAGACGGTGACAGATGATTTCAGGATGTATACCCGTCATGTCTTCATGTGACCAAGCGAAAACGTCAAGATTCTTCCTCAGAAAATTTATCAATTCCCGCTCTTCATCCGTTCTCAAACAAGTCCCAATTTGCAGCATTCTTGGTTCGTTCTCCGTCCCGAGGTTGACAAATTTCGTGGGTTCAACAGAATGGTTTATCAGCAATTCACCCGTGTTCTCCTCTTCTACGGACCCGACCTGTAATTGCTATTTGAGCGGGTTGGGAGAGGTATAATCACACTTCTGCGATGCCAGTTGGTCTCCTCTTATTTCACGTGGTCCATCCGGAGTGGGGAATTTCAGTACCTGGTAATATGAAGACGGAACAGCTCTCATTTCGTGAGTCCACCATCGCCCCAGGATAGCATTGTATGGGGACGGCGCGTCGATAATGGAGAATCGGGTGGACAGGGTGATAGGTCCAGCTTTGACCGGTAAGACGACTTCGCCCAGGGGTTGCATCGAACTTCCTTCGAATCCTATCAAGGGGGTCTGTGCGGGGACAAGAACCGCTGGATCCAACTCCATCTTTGTGAAAGCATGGAGGTACAGGATATCTGCCCCACTCCCAGGGTCTATGAGCACTCGTCTGATGTCGAAATCGCCAATTCTCATGGACAGGACAAGAGCATCGTAGTGAGGCCTGACCACAGTTGCCATGTCTTGGTCAGTGAACATTAGGGCCTGCTCGACTTCCTTCATCGTCGATCGCACTTGGAAAACTTTTGCCACGTGCGATAACTTCCTCGCCTTCGCTCAATACTGCTGCTCAACATCGACTTCCGGTGCTCGAGCGCGATGGATGACGTTTATGACTCCTTTCGGAGCTTCTCCACCTCGGTTCATTTGACCAGATGGCTCTCCCTCGTGAGACCGAGTGGATGGCTCCGTAATATGCCCCTCTTTTCTTCCGGAATCCACGTATTCTCCCAGATAGCCCTCACGGACTAATCTTTCCAAGTATTCTCTCAGGATGCGACAACGATTCGTGAGATGCCCATGGCATTTGTGGTATTGACAATATTCGTGTGCCCTGGGTCCCGTGGTGACATCACGAACGGTCCGTGCTGGCCATTCGAAGTATGGTTCGTCTTCCATCATCTTCATGATCGTCGCCGGGCTTGCTGTGAAGTTAACTTGACCACCACGAGACGCGAAAGGACGTTTTTCTGTCGTTCGATTCTCCCTCTCCTTGTACTGTCCGTGCTCCTCTCGTCTCTGATAGGCGCGGTCGTCCCTCCGCCGGACATTGGACCGTAGATCCGTGCTCCTCGACGAGTCTGCATCTTGGCGGATCCCCAATGAGAGTTGGTTCGGTTCTCCTCGTCGTTCGACGTACACAACTTTCTCCTGCCGTGTGCATCTTCGTGGTTCCTCGTCACTGGAAGATGATTCATACTTTGGTTTCTTCCCTCTCTTCGAGGAGGGTCTGCCTCCCCACACCACAGCATCTACCCCTCGTGCTCTGGGCCTCGTCGTTGCTGCAATATCTTCCTCCATCCTTCCGTACTTAGAGGCACGGACTATTAACTCGTCTATCTTGATTGGACAGTCAAGGGCAAGAGACTCGTAGAGTTTGGAACTCTTGGGTATGGCATTTTTGAAGGCCGCTATACAAGTGCAGTCTTCAATCTTGTCGATATTAGAGACTTCATCGGTAAACCGTTGAGTGAAATCTCTAAGGGATTCCACCGACTTCATTCTCATGGCGAAGAGTGAATCTGCGCCTGCTTTCTTTTTCTTGTTAATGATGTACTGGTCAATGAAAACTGACCTCAGATCAGCCATACACCTGATCGACCCCGCGGGTAGATTACGGAACCATCTCGCAGCCGCTCCAGTCAGACTGCTTGGAAAGGCTTTGCAGAGAAGATTGTCATCCGGGTTACGGACAGCCATAGCATTCTTGAAGTCGGTCAGGTGGTCAATAGGATCTCTCCTCCCGTCGAACTTAACAAAGTTAGGTACCGTGAACTTTGACGGGGTATAAGATTCAACGATCTCCTTGGAGAAAGGGGACGTCTCCTCCTCGTCCTTGTACTTCTGAGCATATTGATCGAGAGAGGCTCCACCTGTCGTTCCTCTGACTCGAGCGTTAATCAAGGCTTCCACGTCTTTGAGGGTCAGGCCTGTCTTCAACCCGTCGTCGCTGACGTGGAGTTCTCGATGTTCAGCGTGAGTATCGAGAGAACGAGGGCGGGTAGTTTTGTCAGCAGAAGGAGTGAGAGTGAATCTTCTCTCCAGATTCTCTGGTGCAGATGGCGAGATCGGGGCCGTTCCTCCGGGGGGAGGAGAAGAAGGGAAATTGAGTTTACGAGCTGCAGAGCCCCCTCTAGGAGATTCGTCATCGATCTCCAAGTTTCTGTGCTCCAAAGCATCTAGCCGCTCCTGCAGTGACTGTTGCTGGTTGACTATCTGGGCCAGAGTGGCCTGTTGTTGTTGTAATAGTAACAGGATGGGATCAGATGTGGTCATGGGCCTTTCTGGTTGTCCAGAAGATGGGCCTGATGCGAATGTTTGCATGGTGGAAGGGGTGCATGAAAAGGCTTGAGGGGGCTGGTTTTCGATGATAGACTGGGGAGTTTGGTTTGCCATGCTGACCGAGAGGTGGTGTGAGCGAAGGGTGGTTTCGGCTTAAGAAAGTTTCCCACAGACGGCGCCAATTTTGTGAAAGGATTTTACCGAAAGGACACGCGTCAGCAGCAGCTTCTCCCAAGTTCTGATGCAATGGTGGATGGTTGGAGTGGAGGGTATGATACCCTGACCTGTGCTCCGATGATTAAGTCAGTAGGTGTAGAAGATGATGAACAGTAAGAAAATGCAGAAAGTTCAAAGGTCTTAGCTCCTCAAAATTTTCGTCCCCCTCATACTGTTTTTTTCTCTGGTTTATATAGGCCATCCCGGCTATGACCATGGATACCCATTGATGCCCATGCATCCCTCGAATCCCTGATGTGTACTTTAGTAATCATTTTAGATAGATCTCCCGGCCATTCGTACTGCACGTGCATCTGCACACAAGAGAACAGGCAAAGAGTAGGAACTCGTCCGAGGTGACTGGCATTAAATGCAGTATTAAATGCCATTTAATGCCAAGACAATGTTACCCACCTACCATCGTAGAGGTAGGTTCAGTCCCAGGTGACGGGGCAGCAACGCCAGATCTCATTACGTGTTTAGGATACGCGATCGTGGACAATAAGACGACGGGTACATCGTCAGAATGAGGACGTGATCGTCATTCACAAGACCACGGGTCCGTCGTCAGAGTGAAGACGTGATCGTCGTTCACGAGACCACGGGTCCGTCGTCAGAGTGAAGACGTGATCGTCGTTCACGAGACCACGGGTTCGTCGTCAGAGTGAAGACGTGATCGTCGTTCGCGAGACCACGGGTCCGTCATCAGAGTGAAGACGTGATCGTCGTTCACGAGACCACGGGTCCGTCGTCAGAGTGAAGACGTGATCGTCGTTCACAAGACCACGGGTCCGTCATCAGAGTGAAGACGGAAATGAGCTCAAACGATAACACCACACTGAGGACAAGCTCGTTGTTACCATACTTAGGTTTTTACGAAAATTACCCATTACAATCCTTAATCAATGCTAATCAAAGATTGTGATTGATATACACTGATAATAATACAGTGTATCTCATTCACCTTGTTATATTACTCCTAATATATTCTCCAATACTCACCCTCAAACATACGGGGATTCAAAAATCTCCTTGTGTTTGCCACGAATAAAAGTCCACTTTTGTACCTTTAGATCTTCACTGGCTTTCTTGTTGATGAATAAGTCTCGTACTCTTCTTGATGTGATTATAGGAAAGGACTAGCCTGTAATGGCCAAGAAATGTGAGCCTCGATGGGCTTGATAAATAGGCCTCTATGGACCTAGAATAGTGGTCTGAAGACTTGAAAAGATGGCCTCATTGGGCTTGCAAAAGAAGCCTCTAAGTGAGCTAAAATGGGCCTCGATGAGCACAAGGAAAGGCCTTAAAAGACCTGAAAGACCTTTGACAGGCCTGAACAATGCCTCTATGGGCTTGTGAGGAGACTTCTATGAGCCTTCTTTTTTGTGAAACCTCATCTACCATAACCAAAACAAAAGAGTGGTGGAAATAGGCTTGGAGTTTGCATCATCTCAGTTGTAGTGTCGACAAAGATTCCATTGATAGAACTGTAACTCCGCCAAAAAGTCATATTTTCCCACTGACTCGTGCAGCAGCCTCTCCAAGGAGCTTATCAACTTATTTGCTAGAAAAATCAATCACGTATCCCTGTGCTCATCAAGAGATGCGGAAGAAACAAATAAGATAAATTTTTGTGAGGGGGAAAGATTTTTTGGGGGAGATGGATGGAGATAGAAAGACTAGGAGTTAAATGGGGAGACGAACCGGGAGAGAGAAAAATTAAACGGGTAGGAGTTTTGAAGCGGTAGACGAAGGGTTTTCGTTGGAGGTGTCTCTCTCATGGGTCTAAAGAAGGTTACGTGGCATCCCTAACCGAAGAGAATCTATCTAAACTCCGGTAACTTTATGGGGGAGAGGAGTGGTCATTACATCGGGAGAGGAAAATAGTTTCTTTGGGAATAGAGTTTTTAAAACTCTTGGAAGGTGAGACAGAATTTAAGTGAGAAATATAAAGAGAAATTTAATGATGGTTGAGGTGGCAACCGAAAAAAAAAAAAAAGATCAAATAGGGGTGCCATTTTGGTACCCCTATTTCATTAGTATATAGTATAGATTAAAGGCTCATATTTATCGGTAAATGTTGGGGTGCATGTAGCACCACCCTTAATGAATCTTAGGGATGAGTGAATCCTAACCACAGTTGGTGGGTGTTAAAAAGGACACATGATGGCTTGTAAAGTCCTCTTTAATTGCAGTTAAGCATAACCAACCAAAGGTTATTTTTTCCCTAAAACTAAGGTTAGATAGATAAAACCTAAGAGTGAGTAAATCTTAATCATAGTTAGTGAGTATTAAAAGGGACATGTGGTGGCTTGGGAATTTATGTTTTTCTTTGATTGAGCTTTCAAATGGTAAAGACGTGTTTCCTCAATCAAATAATAAGGGTAAAATGGGAAAAGGGTAACCTTAGTTAACAATGACAGGGGGCAGTGTAATTCAAGAAACTAGAGGGAGGTTTCTGAAATTTCATCTAACCTCAAGGGAGGGTGAGTGTAATTTACCCTTTAAAAAAATAGAAAAATAGATCCTATGAATACCCTACGACAAGAAAGGGAAAAAAGGGGATATTAAACAAACAAAAAAAATTCAACCAAGGAAAAAAAATGAATAACAAAACATAAAAGGAAACCTAAAACTAAACAATAGAATCAGGACATCCATCAAGGAACCAAATTTTATAAATGGAAACCTAAAACCTAAACCTAAAGCAAATCTTCCTTGATATCGACATCCATCGCCTCTTGTCTTGCAACTTTCTTGAAACTTTCTTCCATAGTTTGTTCCTTTCTCTTTCAAACCTGAGTCCTTCTAACAGTAGTGTACTTTATTCTTAGAATAAAAGAAAAAGTTGTGGCGTCTTTGTGACTAATCTCTAATTCTCTATTACACCTAATTCTAGAAAAATCAATCAAGGAACCAAATTTTATATGGAAAATCCGGTTATCACCCTGCTGAGGTCGCCATCGCCATGTGTGCCTTTTGACATCCCTTAACCCTGGTTAAGATTCACCCACCCATCTATGAGCGCGGGTTTTGGGGAAACCCTGGTTTGGATCTTACAGGGTGAGTATAGAATCGCCACATATTCATTCAGAGGGGATAAGTCCTCGGGATTTGGATAAGGTCTTGGTCTGCAGTCCGAGGTCAGGGTAAGAGGTTCGGTTAAGTCCGGGGAAGGGGTTAGGCACCCCGGCACTTCCACTTTTCAGTGGTTCCCTACTTGCTAGGGTTAAGCCAAATTAATCTCGATGTTAATCAAATGCCTCAAATATTTAAGAGAATGCTAATCTAAGAATGAGAAAATCCTAGACTAGGGTCGACCCCTGGTTGGGCTGCCTACGTACTCACATAGGGGTGAGATCAGACCGAGTGTAATTTTGGCACATGAGCCTGTGCCGAGGCTAAGGGTGTGTGTGTGTGTGTGCGCACCAAAGGTGGCTTAAGGTCTAGCCGGGAGGCTAGAGGTGGTTGACCAGGTTGGTCAAGTGCTTGGCATTGGGCCCGGTAGGCCTAAGGTAAGTCCGATAGACTAGGGTTAGGCCCGGTAGGCCGAAGGTGAAGCCCGATAGGCTAGTTTGGGCCAAGTAGGCCGAGATTGGGCCTGGTAGGCCAAGGATGAGCCCGGTAGGCTAGGGTTTGGCCTGGTAGGCTGAGATTAGGCCCTGTAGGCCAAGGGGTGAGGCCCGGTAAGCCCAAGTTGTCTTAACCAAGGGTTAGGGTTGCTAACCGGGGTTAAGAAATGTGATTAACCCTGGTCAGCGGTGCTAACCATGGTTAAAAAGTCCAATATCAGATTTTTCCAGATTTTTTCAGCAGTCAAAGACTGTTTAACCGCGGTTAAGGTGGGTGGTCATCATGGTTAAGGGTCTTAACCAGGGTTAAATGGCCAAGTGAGACTATTTTTGGGTTTCACCTAATATTTTGGATTTTTTGAGCATTTTTCCAGATTTTCGCCAGTTAAAGATTTTCTAACCATGGTTAAGGGTCAAAAATGGGGTTGACTCTGATTAAGGGCCTTAACCAAAACAAAAAATGTCATAGAAGACATTTATGGATTCCATATAATATTTATGATTTTTTGATATTTTTTTCAGAATTTTGCTAGATCATGGGCCACTTAACCATGGTTAAATGTTAACCACAGATGAGTTTAACCATGTTTAAGGGTCTGACTGAGGCAAAAGTGGGCCTAGGGTCCATGATAGGGCCTAGACTGGCCTCCTACCCGGCCTGGGCCCCCACAAAGTCCAACAAACGTAAAAAAAAACCCCAAAAAAAGTTACACATTTTAACCATAGTTAATGTGAATTTAACCATAGTAACGGGGGAATCACGGGAATTCGAGACTACCAGTGGGTAGCCTGATATGTGGGAAACAATTGGAGCCATTGTGGGGCCCAAGGGGAGGTTGGGTGTGGGCTCCACAGAGGCCCAAAGTTGCCCTGAAAAACACCACATAAAATGACGATTTCCATCAAAACAGATTTTTTTCAAACTTTGCGACGAGTTTGCCGAGGTTTGGCTCAATCCCTTGGGATTCAAGACCATCATTGAAAAGCTGGCCAAAAGGGGAACAATTTGAGCCTTTGTGGGGCCCAAGAGGAGTTCGTATGTGGGCCCCACAGAGGCGCAGAGTTGCTCTGTCGCAACTGTTTTCTGCACTGTCGTTCTCACTTTGGGGTCGAATTTACCTGGGTTAACGACGGATTTAGGGGCTGAAAATTTGTAGGAGGGTTGCCCCATGTGTGGGGAGTCTACCCAAGGCCCTGGTTTCAACCAGGGCCGAGACTAACCAGGGTTAAACCCGGGTTACAGGCAGTGGACCGAATTTGTTTTTCCAGAACTTGTTTTGAAACAAGGGACTGTGGGGGCTGTTGTGCTTGAACCAGTGAGGTCCAGGGGGCTTCCTCATGGATTCAGGGCCTCCCCAGACCTCTATTGAGTGTTGCACGGTGGTGGGGAGTGGTGGATGTGTGGCCATGCCTCAAGGCCGAGACCCCCCCATGGTTTACTTGGACGAAAAAAGGAAAAAAAAAAAAAAAAACAACAGAAGCAAAAGAGGACCCCTGGAATGGGACCAGGGGTCCCTTACAATGCCAAAAGAGAACAAAAATGGGGGGGGGGGGTATACCCTCGGCTACAGTGACTGTAACAATGGGTGTTGCTGCGGTGTGCAAGACGGTGGAGGCCCCCAAGAAGCTGTTGAAAGCTTAGGACGAATCTTGGAGGGTTCTAGGACCGAACTATACCAATGGAATAGGGGTTAGGTAGTTGGGAGGTGGCCTGGCCGAATGGGGGCTTGCTACGTTTTTTTTTTTCCCAACTGAAACAGTGGCTGTGGAGGGGAGTTCTATAGGAGAAGGGAAGGTGAAAAAGGGATAAGGATTACTGGGGTTGCACTAAGGGTAGAGGCTAAGGGTGGGACGAGGTCTCTCTATCTCTACTGTTCTTTTTGGCTGCAATTTTTTTGAATTCAACTCCCTCAAAACCGTGGCTGGCTTCGGGTTAAATAGAAGAAGGAGGGGAGGGGAAGGGATAAGGATGAAGAGAAGGCTCATGTGATTAGGTGGTCAAAGGCTGGAGCAGGGGAGGACGCAGGGGAGCCAGGGGCGTGGCGGGCGGGACAGTCTGTTCACTCGTCCCTTTGACAGGGACGATAAACAGTGATCTGTTTTTAAAATTTTTTTTTTTTTTTTGATTGTTTTCGGTTTGGGCCCAAACTCCTTGCTTACTTGGGTCACCACCTTGTTTGGCTTTGCCAAACAAGGGTTGGTGCCCTAGAAAAAAAATTTTCTTCTCTCTTTTCTTTTTTCTTTTTTATTATTTTTATTATTATTACTTTTTTTTTTTTGCATTTCATGTTTTTTGGTCTACCCTCACCTATGTAGGGTAAAGCAAAAAGGGTTTTACCCTACTTGGAGTTGGCTCCCAAATTCAAAATTTGAAAAAGCAAGTGGGCCCCACTTGGGTTGGGCTTAGTGGGCCCATGCTTGGGCCCAAACAAGGTTTTAATTTATTTTTATTTTTTTTAGTTTTGGACTTGAGACGGGCCTTGAGCCCATGGGGCTTTGCCTAGGGTTTGGACTAGGGCTAGTCTAGGATTAAACCTAGGGTTAGGTCTAGGGTTAGTCCTAAGGTTTAGGTAGGGTTAGCCTAGGGTTAGACTAGGGCTTAAGGGTTTTATTTGAAATGGGACTTGAGCCCATGGGGTTCTAGCCTAGGTTTAGACTAAGGCTAGCCTAGGGTTAGGCCTAGGGTTAGGTCTAGGGTCTACCTAGGGTTAGTTCTAGGGTTTAGCTAGGGTTAGCCTACAGTTATACTAGAGTTTAGGGTCTACCTAGGGCTAGGCTAGGGTTTAGGGTTTTCCCAGGACTAGGCTAGGGCTTAGGGGTTTACCTAGGGTTTAAATTAGGGTCTACCTAAGGCTACTAGGGCTTCGATTATCATCTACCTAGGGCTACTAGGGTTTGGCTGGTGATAACCATGATTAACGGGGGTTAGCCATGGTTAAGCAGGGTGTAAAAATTGGGTGCTTATAGCTGCCCCTCTTTGTCAGAGTGTGCCAGGATGACGGTTGAACGGCAAAGACTGGAAACATTCTATTTTTACACCGATATGTAGGTTAGGAATGATGCATGCTATGCAAATGGTAAACGTGGTGACGTGATGAAAATTACTGCTAGGGGATAGCGTGAAGCTAGGGAAGAACATGAATGAAGGGATGGCGTGGCTGGCCGGAAGAAAATGTCGCTTGGAAGCGGCGAAGGGGGATTGATCGAAACAACGTTTCCCAGGGGATATTAGCCGGATCGATCGGAGGACACACCGGGTGTTGAGAACACACGAGGTGTTGGGCATTCCAGGTGTCGACAAAGTGTGTTATGTTGACGCTCACCTGGGTGCCAAGGACACACGAGGTGTCACAGAGGAGGACATGCAGGAGGTAGTGCTGCGGTGTGGCGAAGTTGTCACGGAGCATATAGGATGTCCGACATACGAGGTGTCAACAAAATGTATTATGTCGACGCTCACCTGGGATGCCAAGGACACACGGGGGTGTCACAAAGGGGGACATACAGGAGGTAGTGATACGGTGTGACGAGGTTGTCACGGAGCACACAGGATGTCCGGCATGCGAGGTGTCGACAAAATGTAATATGTCGACGCTCACCTAGCATGCCGACCAAGGACACACAATGGTGTCACAAAGAGGACATGCGGGTGTACACTGTAAAGGTACACACGGGATGTCGGGCATGTGAGGTGTCAACAAAGTGTGTTATGTCAACGCTCACCTGGGATGCCCCGGACACACGGGGGTGTCACAAAGGGGACATGCGGGTGGTGTACGCTTTCAAGGTACACACGAGATGTCTAATTGATTAGAGGCATGATGCCGGATTTGATCTTGATATAGCTGAGAGGCACGGAGTTCTGATCATGTTTGAATGATGCTGAAGAGTTTAGTCATATAGGGCATGATGCTATGCAAAGTGATGTCATGCAGAGGATAAAGGCGAGGATGTTTTCCCATGACTCTGTTGATTGCGACTTGTTGGAGAGGTGTGAAAACGGCTTTTTCTGCTTTGCCTGCCGGAGAGGCTCAGTGCAGGTTGGTTCAAACAGATTTTGATACCAGGAGTTTGCTTATTTTTGAAAGATCTTTTTCAGGAAAATTGTAGAAGACTTTTGTAAAGATTTTGATTTTGACACAAGCGTGCTTAGTTAGCTTTTCAGATTTGCCAGTAAATCGCCTTTGTTCAGGGCTTATGGGATTTTGTGGGTTCCTTTTCATTCTTGGAGAGTTGAGTACGATTCAGAGCAGGATACTACTGTTGCGGGCTGAGGAGCCTAGCTGGGGAGAAGCTTTTGGGAGACTTCTGGACTCTTGCTGTGGAAGAGCGTTATTGAGAGGCTGTTAGAGGTTTCTGCTGGGGGATCCATTAGGGATTGGAAGATTGTTATAGCTTGATACTGAGGATTCGCTGGGGAGTAGGTCTTTGTTATAGACTACTGCTGGGAAGTTCAGGGGTCTCCAGTGTGCTGGGGGATTTCCCAATGTTCGCCCCTCTACTAGGGAGATGCTTTCTGGAGGATCCTCTGTTGGGGAATGCCTTGAGTAGATCACCTATTGGAGATATTCCCTGATGGAATCTCTGTTGGGGATACTGATCCGTTGAGTCCAGTGAGACTGATCTCTGCCGGATCTTGTTGCCAAACTGATTTTCAGCTTTTCTTCCCTTTTTTTACCCTTGGAATGACCAAGTCATAGGGTTCGCATAATTTTTGCGCGATGAAGCCGTTGCCGGTTTTCCTCATGCCTGCGAAGCTGCTTAATTTTGTCCATTTTTTGCCCCTAATCGCAAGACTAGGTCTAGGAGTTACGTAACTTTGCGCAATGAGGCCGTTTCCGGTTTTCACTCATGCCCGCGATTTTTTTGAGGATTCGAATCTTCTCCCTTCATTGCCCTTGATTGACATTTGCGGGGGATTGATACTCCACTGGGGATATAGATGCAATATGGCGCTTGCACTCGTAATTTCTAGGAGATCTAAGAGGACTTAGAGTGGGACAAAATGTTGGCTAGGGGACCGAAGTTTAGGACACCGTGGAGTTATTTTTGTTTTAACTGACTCGCATGAGGGTTTTCTGTTGAAGATAAATTTTTTGTTGGGCTCCACTGGGGATTGTCTTCTTTGGTAGAAGCTGATTTTTTGGGGATTCTTCCCTGTTTTTTTTTTTGACGAGTTTTTTTTTTTTCTTTTTTGGGAAGAGTTTTGGGAGAAGTTGATTTCGCTGGGAGAGAAAGCCTGAAGAGATTTTTTGTTTCTTCTTTTTTTTTTGCTCAGGGAGTCCCAAACTTGGAAAATGTTTCAACTTCTATTTTGGGGTTTCCTTTGATGGAATATTTTGTGAACTTGATGTCGACTCCGTCATGAAAATTGGGAGAATTTGTCTCTGTTTGGGGAGTGACACAGTGGGGAAAAAGTTGTTTCTGTGGAGAGAGGGTTTTACGAAGTTTTGGACTCTCTTTGGGAGAAAAGATTCTGAGGGGCTAAGTCTCTTTTTGCGACCGCACCTGATTTGTCAGGTTGCCTACGTACCCTTTGCAGGATCAGGTCATAACGTAGTTCAAGCAAATACCACAGATTGGCGAGAGAGGGTGTCCCCAAAAGGTTTTTGTGAAAGAAACGACTATTAGGCTCAAGGGGCTAACTAGCGGATTTCATTGATTTTCGTAAAGAGGTTTACATTGTTGGGGATGAGGAGTGTGCCGAGGATGGTCTCCTGTCATTTCCCGGAGATCCTACGAGTACAAAGTGCCTATCAGACCTAGAGCTTAAGCGTAGTATCGTTAACTTTGTCCATGTTGATGGGCTTTGGGAGGTCTTCATCATCCATACGTCCGAGTCGAAGGGCACCGCCGGAGAATTTGTCTCGGACTATGTATGGGCCTTCATAGTTGGGTGTAAACTTGCCCCCCGGGTCAGGACGGTTTGGCAATATTTTCTGGAGAACCAGGTCACCAACTTCAATATTACGGGGTTTGAATTTCTTATTGAATGCCCTAGCCATACGCCTCTGATAGGCCTGAGAGTGATCCATGACTTTCAGTCGCTGTTCTTCAATCAGATTCAGCTGTTCATACCAGGTCTGTGCCCATTCTGCTTCTGATATTTCTGCTTCCATTAACACACAGAGTGATGGAATCTCTACCTCGATGGGAAGGACTCCTTTCATACCATAGGCCAAAGAAAATGGTGTTGCCCCTGTTGAGGTTCTGATGGACGTTCTGTAGGTCATGAGCACGTGTGGGAGCATCTCATGCCAGGCAAAATAGTTGGTTGTCATCTTCTCGATGATCTTTTTCAGATTCTTGTTGGCTGCTTCCACTACTCCATTAGTCTGTGGCATATATGGTATAGATTTATGATGTTGAATCTTGAATTTTTGGCAGAGGTCGATCATCCCCTTATTGCAGAAGTTCAGAGCATTATCCGTTACAATCTCGAATGGGACACCATAACGGTAGATAATATCTCTTTCTAGGAAACGCTAAACCACAGAGGCTGTGACGTTGGCATGAGAGGCTGCCTCGACCCATTTTGTGAAATAATCGATTGCAACCAGGATGAAACGATGTCCGTTAGATACTTTCGGAGTTATGGGTCCGATGACATCGATGCCCCAAGTAGAGAAAGGCCAAGGAGCAGTCAGATTGTGCAGCCTTGTTGGTGGTGCATTGATCTTGTCAGCATAGATCTAGCACTGGTGGCATTTATGTACATGCTTGCAACAATCCGCTTCCATAGTAGACCAGTAGTAGCCCAGCCTGAGAATTTTTCTGGATAGCATCAACCTGTTCATGTGTGGGCCACAAGTTCCTCTGTGAACTTCTTTGACTACCTATGTTGCTTCACTAGTGTCAAGGTATCTGAGCCATATCAAGTTCGGCGATTTCTTGTATAAAATGCCCCCTGATAGGACAAATTGGATGGCCAGTCTTCGGATCGCCCGACGGTCTGTTTTGGTAACATTGAGAGGGAATGTCCCGTCCTCAAGGTAACGCTTGATGTTCGCATACCAAGGCTTGTTGTCATTTACTGTGTCCAGCTTGAGGCAGTAGACAAGCTGATCCTGTTGTTGAATTTCAATTGGCCAGAGCATGATGCCCATGGGGATTTGCACCATAGAGGCGAGAGTAGCCAATGCGTCGGCAAATTTGTTATGGTTCCTGGATCGGTGACTGAAACTAATTCTTCTGAATCGAGTGATTAGCACATTGAGATAGGCTAGGTATGGGACCAATCTGGTTTCTCGGATGGCCCAAGATTCATTCGCCTGACAGATTACCAAAGATGAGTCCCCGTAGACGTCTATCTCCTCAATTCCGATATCTAGGGCTTCTTTTAGTCCGGCTATGCATGCCTCGTATTCTGCTTCATTGTTGGAGCATCTGAATTTCAGCTTTACAGAGATAGGGAGATGTGCCCCCTTGGGTGAGATTAGGATTGCTCTTGCCCCATGTCCATGACTGTTGGCAGCTCTGTCAAAGTATTACTCCCAGTCGGAGTATTCTTGCCCTTCTACTTCTACGTTCAGGATGGCTTCGTCTGGAAACTGATCATGTACAGACACATAATTCGGTGTTGGACTGTGGGCCAAGTGATCTGCAATCGCCTGCCCCTTGATGGACTTTTGAGTCATGTAAGTAATGTCGAATTCAGACAACATCATAAGCCATCGGGCGGTCCTTCTGGTAGTGGCTAGCTTTTCCAGTAGATATTTGAGTGGGTCCATCCAGGAGATCAGGATTACTGGGTAGGAAAGCAGATAGTGCCGAAGACGCTGAGTAACCCAGAGCAATGCCAGACATGTTTTTTCCAGCGGGCTGTACCTCTCTTCGTACTCTAACAAACGCTTACTGATGTAGTAAATGGCTTGTTCTGTTCTGCCTGTCTCGTCATGCTGTGCTAAGACACACCTCAAGGAGGTTTCTTGCACAGAGATATAGAGTAGTAGGGGTCGTCCTGGCGTAGGAGACACAAGTACTGAAGGGTTGAGAAGATACTGCTTTATCCTGTCAAAGGCTTCTTAGCACTCAGCTGTCCAGACTGTTGGTGTACTCTTCCGGAGAAGCTTGAAAATTGGTTAATAGATAGGAATGAGCTGAGAGATGAACCGGCTAATGTATTGAATTCGGCCCAGGAAACCCCGGATCTCTTTTTCAGTTTGGGGTGCTGGCATTTCGATGATGGCTCTGGCTTTAGCTGGATCGACCTCAATGCCTCTTTTGCTGACTATGAAGCCGATGAGCTTTCCTGATGAGGCTCCAAAGACACATTTGGTCGGGTTCAGTCTTAGGCCGAATTCTTTGAGTCTGTCACAGAGTCTTTTCAGATCTTCAGGATGTTGCCTGGCAGTAGGTGATTTGACGATCATGTCATCCACATAAATTTCAGCTGTCTTGTGGATCATGTCATGGAAAAGTGCCGTCATGGCCCTCTGGTAGGTTGCCCCTGCGTTCTTGAGTCCGAATGGCATGACCTTGTAACAGAACGTGCCCCAAGGTGTGATGAAGGAAGTTTTCTCCATATCTTCTTCTGTCATTCTGATTTGATTATACCCAGAGAAACCATCCATGAATGAGAGCATCTCGTGTCCAGCAGTATTGTCGACTAGGATGTCGATGAGTGGGAGAGGGAAGTTGTCTTTAGGGCTAGCCTTATTCAGATTCCGATAGTCGATGCACATCCGGACTTTTCCATCCTTCTTGGGTACTGGCACGATGTTAGCTAACCATTCAGAATAGTTTGCTACTGCCAAGAAGCCTGCATTGATCTGCTTCTCTACCTCTTCTTTGACTTTCTGTGACCATTCGGGCCTCATTCGTCTCAGTTTCTGCTTAACCGGCCTGACATCCGGGTTCAGGGGTAGTCTGTGCACCACTAATGCTGGGTCTAGGCTAGGCATGTCTGCATATGACCAGGCGAAGACATCATTGTAGCTTTTCAGGAAGCTGATCATGTCCGCTCTTTGCTGTGGGCTCATGGTTGTGCCAATCTGAACCAGCTGAGGGTTATCTTTGGAACCTAGGTTCACTGTCTCGGTATCCTCGATGTTCGACTGTAATAGCCCTTCACTGCGTTCTAGAAGGTCCAAAATCTCCTGAGACGGTTCCTCATCCTGTTCTGAGTCATGCTCTGAGTCATACTCAACTTCTGAAAGGTCAAGGAGGGTTTCAGGGGTAGCCTTGTCGGAGACGATTTCCTGGCAAATCATTAAGCTTAGTTTAGCATGCTTATGTTTTTATGTTTTATTGGCTTCAGGACACTAGGCCTTCCAAGGGAAGAGTCTATGTGATTTCGTCATTAGCCGAATGCAAATGTTTTTGAAAAACATGTTTTTGAGTCAAAATTCCAGATTTTCATTGATAAAGAAGTGGACTGTTTACAAAATTGACTCGATAAAACAAAAGAGGCCTATAGTTGGCCGATATTTTGGATTTTTGCAACGGGAGCAAAAAAGAGATAGATTAAGAAGAAGAGGAGAATGATACTGCATCACTGCTTGTTCTGACCAACCTTCCCTGCACTGCCCTTTCCCTGGCCCTGAGCGTCTTCGATGGTGAGAGCCTCGATCCACCAATGGATTAGTGGCTGGCGACTAGATGACACTTCTGCGCTGTTGGAGATGGTGCATACCTGCTCTCCCACTAAATATGCTGCTTCTGATTCTGCTTCTGCATCTTCAACAGTCAGCTCTTCAAACATCTGGGCGACGATGAATATTTCCAATTCGGGAATCCCTGAAGACTCGGTGCCGGGTTTAGGGTTAGGGATATTGATGGCTGGTGCAAGAGGGGTTTCTGGGTTTGTTTCGAAGATTCCGACGAGGAAGGTTATAGAAATGTGGGGTCGGGGTTCAGGTTTTGCCGACTGTCTACTCTTCTTTGTCAACTTGTTGAGATAGTCCTCGTACTTGGGCTTGTATCCCAATCCAAACGGAGGTGTGTAGCGTGAAGGCACATATCTCTTCTTCATGCCCTGGTTCCTGACACCCAGGCCTAGACCAAGCTGGTAGTTCATCTTTGCCATCATTCTGATAAAGGAAGGTACTGCTTGCTTGTTTAGCTGTTCCACTTGGGTGATGGAGCTGACCTGCTCAAACTGATAGGTCATGAAAGTTGTACCTTGGCCTAGCTCCTGGATATTTCCGAAGGAACTTGCCAACTCCTCAGATGGAATGACAACTACGTGGTCGTCCTGTATGAACTTGATTCTTTGGTGCAGAGAGGAGGGAATAGCACCGGCCGAATGAATCCACGGCCTCCCTAGGAGCAAGGTGAATAAGGCAGGTACATTCACAACTTGGAAATTTATCAAGAACTGAGCTGGTCCAACCACGATGGTCAGGTCAATATCTCCTAGGTTTTGCCTAGTAGTATTATCAAAAGCCCTTATCGTCATGGGTCTTTTCTTAATTTGATTGGTGTTCATGCTCAGGCTTTGCAAAGTAGAGAGTGTACAAACATTTAGGCCGGAGCCATTGTCAATGAGTATCAAGGATAGTGTCCTATCCATACACTGCACTGTAATATATAAGGCCCGAGTATGATCTCTATCTTCATCTGGTATTTCCTCTTCTGTATAGGAGATGATTCGTGATTCGAGCACTTGCCCTACCATCTGCCCTAGTTTCTCTGGTGAGATGTCTGGTGTTACATGGGCATTGTTAAATACCCGGAGAAGTTGTTTTCTGTGATGCTTTGAAGTCAAGAGAAGGCTCAAGATAGAGATTTGTGCCTGAGTTTTGCCCAACGGCTGGGTAATATTGAATTCTTCCGCTTTTTCTAATATTTTTAGTAGGAGAGCTGAATCTGCTGTTTCCTTTTCTGGGTCTGCCACCCCTGCTTTTTCTTTACCATTTTCTTTCACCGGCTCAACCGCCGGAGGTTGATACACCCGACCGGATCGGGTGAGGTTGGCTATATACTCACTTTCCAGGATGAGAGATTGAGGGACAGGTACATGATTGAGGTTGAAAGGCTGGGAAGGGATGTAAGGGATCTTGACTGGTCCAGAGGATGTTGAGGCCTTGGCTGAAGTGGTGGGCCAACTGGCAGGACAGGGAATTCTGTAAACAATTGACTCTTTATCTGATTCCAGAGTGAGAAGTTGTATTGGGGTCTGGATGGTCTGAACATTTGACTGTGGTAGAGGGATTATAACTGGGGGTCGGTATGAGGGCCTGATGATACCATCATCGACTGTGGGTGTGCTGGGTCTAGGTTGCCCTTCTCCGGGCTCTTCCCACTCAATAAAGTTAAATTGGTTGTTATGTGGGGGCAGTGGCACCTGGTCAATACTTTAGACCAATGCAGTAATCGGTTGCATGGCCCGTGCCTCTATGAAAGGCACAGTGTTGGTTGACATCGTAATTTTATTCCTCTTGTCTTATGGTAAAAGAGGGATAGGGCCTCTTAATTCGAGAAGGCCCTGCTTGGTTAGGAAGTCCAAAAGTTGACTAAGTGTGTAAGGGAGAGGGGTAAAGGTCCTAGGGGAGACGGGCTTGCCCCTGGTTCTGTTTAGCTGGTCGGGTGTTTCTAGGTGCTGGTTGTTGCTGAGTAGCCGGAGCCGGTAATCTGATCGGTGCTGCAGGAGCTACCAAGTTAACATTTTTTTTTCTCTTCTGGTCTCTGTGATCGCTATTTTCGCTGGTTGAAGCTCTTGCTGCTTTGGGAGGGGCAAGCCCTAGGCTGGAATGAATGGCTCCACTCTGTATTGCTGCCTCAATACGAGCACCTGTTTTGACTATTATGCCAAAGTCCACAACTGGCAAAGTGACCATCAGTGTAGAGTAGGGCTGCTTCAACGTGCCCAAAAATATGTTCACCAGCTCTTCCTTGGGGATAGGGGTGATGACTTTTGCTGCCATTTCTCTCCACCGGGTGGCATATTCCAGGAACTACTCATTATTCCGCTGGTATATCTGTTCCAATTGGCTTCGCTAAGGCCGAAACTCCTGATTAAAAGAGTACTGTTCTACAAAGGCCTCCATGGCGTCCTGCCATGTTTGATTCTCTGTTTATCGATCGACATCCACCAGGCAAGGGCTGCCCCCTTTAGACTTTTCTGGAAATACTGTATGAGTAAAGGCTGATTCTTGTTATACGGGAGCATGTCCCCCAGGTACATCTGTAAATGTTGTTCAGGACAGCCCGAGCCGTCATATTTATCGAAGTCAGGTACCTTGAAGCCGAGTGGGATAGCATCCCCAGAGGAGAAAGTCAGGTCCTCCAATGATAGAGTGGGGTTGGAAGATGCCCCTCTAATTCTTCTCATTTCCTCTTTCATCTGTTTTATCTCCTCCTGCTGGTCCCTGAGGGATGGTGTAGGGTCGGCAGATGATGGCCTGTCCTGATTGACATGTGATGCCTTAAGCTGCTCATCATACTGGTTATACTCCTCTCCTCCTCCGTATGTTGCGGGTATAGGGTTGGGAATAATGATAGGGGTAGGCTGTTCTTGGGGAGGCTGATCTAGGATTTCACTGGTAGGGATTCGGTTAGAAGGTTCTTAGGTTCTGGCACCAATCAGAATCTTTAGGGATTCCAGAACACTATCCAGCTTAGCCTGCATGACTGCAATATCTCGATCATAAGCCTGCAACAATTCATCTGTCCGCTGTTGATGGTCTGATGGTTCTGCCATTGCTTCTGAGCTACTTTCTATCAGGCCGGTGTATGGTACAATCTCCGTGACTGGTATTTCTGTGAGGACTGCTTCTGCGACTTCTGTGAGAATCGCAGTCAGAGAATGAGTCATGGGTCGGCTCATGCAAATTGAAAAGATGCAATGGCTAAACATAAATATACATGATGGGAGAGAAATGATGCTAGAAAAAGGATTTTTCATTGATGTAGTGATTGAGTGAGTGTGATACAGGACTGACTCAATAAAAGTGAAAAAGGACTCAACCCTAGGCAGGCCCATCGGGGATAGCAAAGTCAAGCGGTCGGGCATGCCATCACAGTCCATAACCTATTGCTGGAGGGATATGATTTCGACCTCCATGCGCTCGATTGTCTCTGAGGCATTGTACATGTGGGATCCGTACTAACGGATCTTGCTGGTCATCTGTACTGACGGATCCTGCTGTTCCTGATGGAAGTGCAACTGGGCCCGAAGGACGGAGTTCTCTCTTATATCACCCCTGTGTCTCCTCTACAAAGATCGGATTGTGTACTCGAGGCGGTCAACTACTCCTGCATGGCTATGAGTTCGCGGTTCTGCTCCGCTTCCTGCTGCCTGAATGCATGCTGGGCTCATCTAAGCTATTTTTCTATCTCCTGGATCTCTAGCTACCTTTCCAAGAAGAAGTCTGTCCAGGGAACCGCCATGTCAGCTATAGGTATAGTTCCTCGAGATGGGGCTGCAACTGGCGTAAGCAATTCCTTAGGTGCTGGCATGCCGGGTAGAAGGTCAGGATTTTCTACCCATATACGGTATGCAGAATCAGTTGGTGGTCCAGTTGTGACCACAAAATCTGGCATTTGTCCCTTCTGGAGCTTCGCCAATCTGCTTGGAATCGGCGGGTGAGGCGTTCAGACTGCACTGTGAAATCGACGAAGTCTTGTTCCAGGTTGTCTATAACCGGGATGCGCTGAGGGAGTCCAAACTGTCAAAGGACTCGAAGTGGTATGTAGGCGGCTGAGCCGGTGATGCCGGCTAGGACCATACATCGTCTTCCTGCTATGACAACGCGTGGTAGCTGTCTGCGAACAAGCCACACGTATTCTCATGTAATCTGATCCTCTGTCAGATCTTGAAGAAGCTCGTAGAGAACTTTGACGTTAGTAGTCACGATCTGGCCCGGACTCTGTGCAATCTTCTTGGGCAGGCTGTATGCATCATAGGGTACATCATGTACCGGGATGATGGTGGGCAGGTGTGAGGCCATCCACAGATGCAAGAGTGGTGCACTGGCATGGAAGACACCCTTTCTACGTTCTGTTGCAAGGTTGAGAGCCCTGAGAAGTTCTGCAAGAATGACCGGGATAACCGTCTTTGACTCCCGCATGTCATCGATGACCCTGTCAGTACTGAGTCAGCGTAGGCGCAGCTTTTCGGGAACACCAGTTGAGACATGATGATGAGTGTAAAGGCATTGAGACCAGAGAGCTCGGGTGCTGGGATGTCAGTGTCCCACCCGGGCCTGTACAGTTTCTTAAGGAAATGTATAGACACCCTGTCGTAAGTGCCCTTTGTGTCGTACTCCAAGGATGCAGGCTTGATTCGTAAGAACTGTGAGAGGCTTGCTTGAAAGTTTGCCTTGTAGCGTGGCATAATAGCATCACCGTCCATGTTTAGTTCGAGAATGCGCTGTATCTCCTCTAGTGTTGGACACATCTAGTTCTTATCGAAGAGGAATACCATATAAGTAGGGTTCCAACACTGGATGGCTGCGTTAATGAGGCGTCAATCCGGATCAACCATGGACAGGTCAAGGGTGTTACCCAGTCTGTAGTACTAGGCCCAAGCGAAACGTTGATCCCGAGACAGAGTATCAATTAAGTCATGAAGGTTTTTGGTCACATGCCCCCTGGGAGGTCAGGTGCATAGGCCGTGAAGGCTGGCTGTTTGACGGAGCAATCCCTGACAGACCTGCCATCTACCTGGACAAATATACAGATTCTGTGTAAGTGTACTATGTATGCAATGCAAATGATGCAATATTATTTTTGATTTTTTCATTAGGGTATGGCATGTCGTATGTGCCTTGATAGGGCAGTCGGATAGAGGTCTGGTATGCTTTACCCGGGTTGTTGGGAACCGGGGGCCTATCAGGTCATGGCAAGGGATAGGTCTAAGTGAAGACCTATATCCCGGGGATTTGGACCCCACATACTATGTCTGGAAGAGGGGTAGGATGTGTTTTATTACAAGCACAAGTTTGGCTCATCACATGCCCCTAGGAGGTTGTTTATCCGGGTAGGATGTACCCAGGTAGTTAACCCTGATTGGGGACGGGTATAGGATGCAAGCAGGTTAGGATTATTAGTAGTCCTCTGGATTGGTTGCTTGTAGGCTATACCCTGACCTAGGCTACATGTATGCATGCTGGGATATGCAAGAGTGTATTCCTAAGGATGGAGGGATCACTTAACACCGTATATGCGACTCCCTGAAATGTACGATTGGTGTAAGGTACGATTTGTGTAAGCAGGAATGTTCAGAACCGTTTCCTGATGATAGTCACCTAATAGGTCAAGTTCCGCGGACCTCCAAGACTGTTAAGCCTCTGTCACTGAGGATAGTCATCCAGCAGTCGTGAGCGTAATAAGCATGTCTAATAGGTATTGGGTTGATTACACTACAATGGTATAAATGAGATGCACAGTACACAAATCACCAAAGAGATGTAAAATGATTAGTATTAGGTTAAGTACTTAAGTATTTGATTAATTTGAGGTTTAGTTTGGCTTAAACCTAGGTTCTGAGTTGAACCTTAAGGTTCCCAACAGAGTCGCCAGAGCTGTGAACGCGGGTTTCGGGGAAATCCTGGTTTCGATCTCACAGGGTGAGTATAGAGTCGTCACCTATTCATTCAGAGGGATAAGTCCCCGGGATTTGGATAAGGTCTTGGTCTGCGGTCCGAGGTCAAGGTAAGAGGTTCGGTTAAGTCCGGAGAAGGGGTTAGGCACCCCGGCACTTCCACTTTTCAATGGTTCCCTACTTGCTAGGGTTAAGCCAAATTAATCTTGATGTTAATCAAATGCCTCAAGTATTTAAGAGAATGTTAATCTAAGAAGGAGAAAACCCTAGACTAGGGTCGAACCCGGGTTGGGCTGCCTACATACTCACATAGGGGTGAGATCAGACCGAGCGTAGTTGTGGCACATGAGCCCGTGCCGAGGCTAAGGGTATGTGTGTGTGCGCACCAAGGGTGGCTTAAGGTCTATCCAGGAGGCTAGGGGTGGTTGACCGGATTGGTCAAGTGCTTGGCATTGGGCCCGATAGGCCTAAGGTAAGTCCGATAGACTAGGATTGGGCCCGGTAGGCTGAGGGTGAAGCCCGGTAGGCCAAGGATGAGCCCGGTAGGCTAGGGATTGGCCCGGTAGGCCGAGATTAGGCTCGATAGGCCAAGAGGTGAGACTTGGTAGGCCCAAGGTGTCTTAACCAAGGGTTAGGGTTGCTAACCGGGGTTAAGAAAGGTGATTAACCCTGGTCAGGGGTGCTAACCATGGTTAAAAAGTTCAATACCAGATTTTTTGATCTTTTTGAATATTTCTGATTTTTTGAGATTTTTCCAGATTTTTTCGGCGGTCAAAGACTGTTTAACCCCGGTTAAGTGGGTGGTCACCATGGTTAAGGGTCTTAACTAGGGTTAAATGGCCAAGTGAAACCATTTTTGGGTTTCTCCTAATAGTTTAGATTTTTTTAATATTTTTTCAGATTTTTTCCGGTTAAGGATTTTCTAACCATGGTTAAGGGTCAAAAATGGGGTTGACTCTGATTAAGGGCCTTAACCAAAACAAAAAATTTCATAGAAGGCATTTCTGGATTCCATGTAATATTTATGATTTTTTGATATTTTTTTCAGAATTTTGCTAGGTCATGGGCCACTTAACTATGGTTAAATTAACCACAGGTGGGTTTAACCATGGTTAAGGGTCCAACTGAGGCAAAAGTGGGCCTAGGGTCCATGGCAGGGCCTAGATTGGCGTCCTACCCGGCTTGGGCCCCCACAAAGTCCAACAAACGTAAAAAAAACCCAAAAAAAAGTTACACTTTTTAACCATAGTTAACGTGAATTTAACCATGATTAACGGGGGAATCACGGGAATCCGAGACTACCAGTGAGTAGCCTGATATGTGGAAAACAATTTGAGCCATTGTGGGGCCAAGAGGAGGTCGGGTGTGGGCCCCACAGAGGCCCAAAGTTACCCCGAAAAACACCACATAAAATGACGATTTCCATCAAAACAGATTTTTTTCAAACTTTGCGGCGAGTTTGCAGCGGTTTGGCTCAACCCCTTGGGGATCCAAGACCTCCATTGCAAAGCTGGCTAAAAGGGGAACAATTTGAGCCTTTGTGGGGCCCAAGAGGTGTTCAGATGTGGGCCCCACAGAGGCGCAAAGTTGCTCCGTCGTAACTGTTTTCTGCACTGTCGTCCCCACTTTGGGGTCTATTTTACCTGGGTTAACGGCGGATTTAGGGGCTGAAAATTTACAGGAGGGTTGCCCCATGTGTGGGGAGCCTACCCATGGCCCTGATTTCAACCAAGGCCGAGACTAACCAGGGTTAAACCCGGGTTACAGGCAGTGGACCGAATCTGTTTTTCCAGAACTTGTTTTAAAAAAAGGGACTGTGGGGGCTGTTGTGCTTGAACCAGTGAGGTCCAGGGGGCTTTCTCATGGATTGAGGGCCTCCCCAGACCTCTATAGAGTACTGCACGGTGGTGGGGAGTGGTGGATGCGTGGCCATGCCTCAAGGCCGAGACGCCTCCATGGTTTTGCGTCACTGAACTTAGAAAAAAAAAGGAAAAAAAAAACAACAACAACAACAAAAACAACATAAGCAAAAGGGGACCCCTGGAATGGGACCAGGGGTCCCTTACAATGCCAAAAGAAAACAAAAATGGGGGAGGGGGGTATACCCTCGGCTACAGTGACTGTAACAATGGGTGTTGCTGCGGTGTGCAAGACGGTGGAGCCCGAGGAAGCTGTTGAAAGCTTAGGACAGATCTTGGAGGGTTCTAGGACCGAACTATAGCAATGGAAGAGGGGTTAGGTAGGTGGGAGGTGCCTTGGCCGAATGGGGGGTTGCTACGTTTTTTTTTTTTTTTTCATTTCAAACAGTGGCTGTGGAGGGGAGTTCTGTAGGAGAAGGGAAGATGAAAAAGGGCTAAGGATTATTGGGGTTGTACTAAGGGTAGAGGCTAAGGGTGGGACGAGGTCTCTCTATCTCTACTATTTTTTTTTGTCTGCAATTTTTTTGAATTCACCTCCCTCAAAACCGTGGCTAGCTTCAGGTTAAATAGAAGAAGAAGGAGGGGAGGGGAAGGGATAAGGATGAAGAGAAGGCTCATGTGATTAGGTGGTCAAAGGCTGGAGCAGGGGAGGACGCAGGGGAGCCAGGGGCGTGGTGGGCGGGACAATCTGTTCACTCGTCCCTTGACAAGGACGATGAACAGTGATCTGTTTTTTAAAATTTTTTTTTTTTTTTTGATTGTTTTCGGTTTGGGCCCAAACCCCTTGCTTACATGGATCACCACCTTGTTTGGCTTTGCCAAACAAGGGTTGGTGCCCTAGAAAAAAAAAAAATTCTTCTCTCTTTTTTTTTATTTTTATTATTATTACTTTTTTTTTTTGCATTTCATGTTTTTGGGTCTACCCTCACCTATGTAAGGTAAAGCAAAAAGGGTTTTACCCTACTTGGAGTTGGCTCCCAAATTCAAAATTTGAAAAAGCAAGTGGGCCCCACTTGGGTTGGGCTTAATGGGCCCATGCTTGGGCCCAAACAAGGTTTTAATTAATTTTTTTTTTTTTTAGTTTTGGACTTGAGACGGGCCTTGAGCCCATGGGGCTTTGCCTAGGGTTTGGACTAGGGCTAGTCTAGGGTTAAACCTAGGTCTAGGGTTAGTCCTAAGGTTTAGGTAGGGTTAGCCTAGGGTTAGACTAGGGCTTAGGGGTTTTATTTGAATTGGGCCTTGAGCCCATGGGGTTCTAGCCTAGGTTTAGACTAGGGCTAGCCTAGGGTTAGGCCTAGGGTTAGGTCTAGGGTCTACCTAGGGTTAGTTCTAGGGTTTAGCTAGGGTTAGCCTACAGTTAGACTAGAGTTTATGGTCTACCTAGGGCTAGGATAGGGTTTAGGGTTTTCCCAGGACTAGGCTAGGGCTTAGGGGTTTACCTAGGGTTTAAATTAGGGTCTACCTAAGGCTACTAGGGCTTGGATTATCGTCTACCTAGGGCTACTAGGGTTTGGCCGGTGATAACCATGGTTAACGGAGGTTAACCATGGTTAAGCAGGATGTAAAAATTGGGTGCTTACACCATCCTTAGTTTTTAGAAAAATATTAAAATGTTTAAAAAATGATTAATATTTTTTTTTCTAAAAACCAAGGATGTGTAGTTGAATCCTAGGGGTGGGTGAATCTGAACAACAGTTAAGGGTCAAAAGGGACATGTGGCAACCTTAGGGGCATAGAGAATTTGGTTACCAACAAGCAAACATCTGGGACCAAAATTGAGATCGACTTAAAATATTAAAATGATGAGATTTAAAGTAATTTCGTGACAGTGAGTACATAAACTAAATATCAACCATAAGAGGTGATAAGTGGAGTATCAACAATTTTTTCCCACTAAGTATCAATGCTATTTTAACATCTTATCCAATTTTTTCCCATAAATGATCAAATGTTTTCCTCAAAAAATGTGTAGTTTTCTTCTTCATCACTGCATTAAATTTGGAAAATGGTGGAGACAAAATAAATTGTTAGTAGTTGCGATGAGGTAATAATTTGTACGAACAAATCAGTAATAGTGTGATAGTTGTGTTTGATTTACGACCCGACAATGTCGAAGCTGTTTGACTTGAGTTACCTTCCTCAAATTTTGCGTTTCTTTGGGCGCTGTTAAATTGTTTATATTTTATTAAAGTAAATAAGTTAAAGTAGGTAAATTATTTTAAAAATAAAGTTAAAATAGTATTATCTCAAGTGCATCTTGTTTGTTTTTTTAAGCTCCTCCATTTGAGTAATATTTTTCAATATAATACGTGCATTGGTTGACTATCTGTATTTATAATTATAGTAATAACTGTTACAAAGAAAAAAATAGAAAGGGTTTGAAATAAGAGTTCTAGAAGGTACATTATCTAGTCTAAGTAATAGAACAAACACTGTGCTCAACGTACATAGAGCGAAACCCGAACCAAAATGAGAAGAGAGCAGACCCACTATACAATATCGTCGAACACAGATGAAATCTACTAAAATTTGAATTTTTAAAGTTGGCCCTTTAAGGATTACTTTCATATCTGGTTATTTGGCATTGTCATTTCGATTTTGATCTTTTTTATTGTTTATGTTTTTTTGGCCGGTGGTATCATCGCCACCCGTCTGACTTGAAATTATCTATTTATTATGTTTTTCCTGCTCAGAACTATCATCTAGTACTTGCTACTATGTTACAACCAATTGTCCCAAGGTCATCTTTGATATCGTCATCACCATTGTTTTTGTTGTTCAAAACTATAGTCGAAAGCTACCATTATTATTGCCCATACCAGTCGACTGTTGTTGGAAGTTGCCATTTTTACAGCCATTGCCATCCAAACCCACTTCCCTTGGTTCATAGTATAAAAAAATAAAATAAAATAGGCTTAAAGTTGATTCCAGTCGAAACCAATTCATTAGGCCTATAGAGGCTTTTTTAGTCTAGTTTGAAGCTCAGGCCCATTAGAGGCACATTTTTTTCTTGGCCCATTGAGGGCCTTCTTCTTTGATCCATGGAGCTCAACATTTCAAGTCTATAAGGACACTGTTTCAGCCCGCTCATAGAGGCTCAACATCTTTAGGCGAAACAACCAATAATATGTGGGTTGGACGTTAATCTACGGCAAGAGACAAGATTCTATTTTTATCAGACCCATGAAGATCTTTTGACCCTCATGTGTTTAGGGGGATTATTAGAGATATTATAGATCACAATAATAAAGTGTGATGATATACATCACATCTCATCACTAGATAGATTAGATTTCAATTTGAATGAATATTGATTTATGATTTGATTAGGTCTATTTCCTTCCTATAAAGTCTATCTTGTTGTCTCTATATAAACCCTATTTAGGATCATTGTAAATCATATAAGTCTATCAATAAATTTCATCAAGTCTTTAAAGGGGATACGCCGGATTGCAGAGAGTCCTTTCAATGTAATAGGTTATGTAACAAGTTCTAGTCAGCTAGAGTCATCGCATTAGTTAACATTATTCTTCTTCAATTTGCAATTGGTATATGAAAATCTATCATGTGCACATGAATTATTTTTTATTTTATTTTCTTGGAAGCACAAGAATTATTTGAAGAACCTAAGAGAAAGTATAAAGTTAAAATGACTCAAATTTTGTGTCATGCTTTTTATGAAATCAGTCAGGATCTATAAGAAAAGACAAAGAAGAATCAGATAAATGTGTCTCAAAGAGTAAGTGATTACTTGCAACAAAATGATGGGAGGATCCAAATCAGTCTCTTCTTGTCACAAGGTGTACTGTGTATAGTGCATAAATGAAGAGGTCTGGACCACTATAAGATAGGCCCCAACAAATAGATCCTCTTATGTAGTGTTCTTAACCAAGACAATGAGTAACATGGCATCCTAGCAAACTGTGTTTTCAAGAGAAACTTTTAACGTTTGGGAAATTTATGTCAAGCAACGCAGTTATCCTTCACTATTCACCAAACTTGCATATTGTATTTTCTCTTAGCATTAAGTTGTTTCTTTCGAGGAAAAACGAATATCATAAACGCTCATTCTCCTATAGCCTTTTATGGGCCATGTTGAGAGCACAGAGTCGCATAGACCTTTTTTCCACCTGTAATGAATGTATACACCTCTTAACTAATATAGATTAGTAAGTAAATTACTAATAACCTATTAGGAGTTTATCCTCAGAGGATTTGATCCCAGGACCTTGATCCTTCGCTCCCTTGACATATTCAATAATCACCTACCCGTATGTTTTTCTTAGTGGACTCCTACTTCCTTCACTAGCATTAACCTATTATAGATATTAATATAAGCCTCTTCGGAAGTCTCATGTCTCCATGGATATAACACGGGGCTCTAAATGCAATTCCACGATGACACATAACTAGTCTCCTTTAAATCTCTTGACAATTCTATAAAACCACTTCGATTCTAACTATCGTAACCAAACACTTTGGTATCCTTCCGCTCCTTATTTTGACATTGTTGATTTTATTAGGCTCCATTTGGTTAGCGAGAAAGGAAAGAAAAGGGGAAAAATTATAAATAAAATCATTGATTTTTCAAAAAAATACTCTTAATTATTTCTTTTGTTTCTTCTATTTTCTTGCTAACTAAACAGAACCTCACTTAATTAATTCAATAGAAGAAAAAATATTATTGATTATCATCATTTGAAAATGGTAGATATATGGATGAATATTCATATCCAGTGACAAACTTTTGAATAAAAAGATGAGCCTTTTTTATGTTCTTGTTGATTATGTGTGAGTAAGCGTCTGTCCCTCATTTTCTTTTGTTAAAGTAAATTTTAAATGTGAACTAAACACATCAAAGATCATTAACAAGTTATCTCACATGCAACACACAACCAAGAGTTACAAATCCACAAATATGACTTCAAAACATAGGGAGACTTCTGACTAGAGTAGACTATAACAAGTTATCTCACATGCACCTACTTCCGACTAGAGTAGACTTTAACAAGTTATCTCACATGCAACTACTTCTGACTAAAGTACAATTTAATCATGACCCTCCATGAATCCCAATGCTAAGAAATGCATCTCTAATCACGCGCATCATATTAGCAACATCTTCCATGGTCATTCGATCTCTTGGCGATTCCACTGAACATGCAACTCCAATTTTGATAGTTGAAACCAAGCACTCCGACATTCCACTTGTGGCATTGTGGCTCCTATTGATCTCAACTTCATTGATCATGTGTTCATGTTCTAAGAGTATCCGCGGATCAATGATTTCCATCACTCGATTGGGCAGAGCTGTCTTAGCAAGGTTATGAAGGCCCAAACCATCCTTGAACATATCGTCAGTCGGCCTCCTACCTGTTAACATCTCAAGTAACAAGATCCCATAGCTGTATACATCGCCTTGTGTAGCCACCTTGCTGCCCATGCCATACTCTACAATTCACACATATTCCAATTTTGTTACAATGCTAATTAATTTATCAAGTTTAATCTTTCATTCCAAACAAGAATGTGTTATTAGTAATGAAGCGAGGCTTGATACCATAGTTCACAAGCTACATATATTTGCATGCTCTTATATATTATGGTTAGTTGAAATTTGTGATAGAACGATTTATCATGGTTGCTTGGAACTATAAATATAAACTTGATAGATCGATGAAATACTTACCTGGAGCTACATAACCAAATGTTCCTTTTATTCCAACAGTGCTACTTTGATTTTCTGAGGAACTAATCGAGGTTTCAACAAGGAACCTTGCTAATCCAAAATCTCCAACACGGGCGCTCATGTCTTCGTTCAGGAGAACATTGCTTGGCTTTAGATCGCAGTGAACTAGGGGTGGTTCGCAATGGTGATGGAGATAATCCAAAGCAGAAGCCACATCAATGGCTATGTTGAATCTCTGCAGAAGGCTCAAATTCCTTGGTTGATGGTGCCCATCTACACGTGCATGCAACCAATCTTCAATACTCCCATTAGGCATGAACTCGAAAACTAGAGCTTTGAAATCGTTTCCTTTGAAGTCCAAACTTGAGCAAGAAGTTAAAATCTTGATGAGATTTCGATGTCGAATGTTTCTCAAGGCTTTGCATTCAGCTGTGAAACTCTTGGAAGATCCTTGTTGTTGAAGGTTGAGTACCTTTATTGCAACACTCATTTCATCTTGTGGCAAAATTCCTTTATACACAGAACCGTAACTTCCAGAACCAATCAAATTGGCCGGCAAGAACCCATCTGTTGCTTTAAGTAGCTCTGCATAAGTAACCTTTCGATATTGATCCTTCAGGGATGATGTGGAGGAAGGTTTCTTCTCTTTTCTCGACTTTCTGATCCAGAAAAGAATGGAAAAGAAACACACCAGCAAAACAAAACATGAAGGCACAGTAATCACCAAGATCATTACTCTATGAGCAAGAGGCCGCTTCCGTCCCTTAGAAGCTTGGGTTGGGCATGCTGGCAATGCCAATTTTGGGATACCACCGCATAGTTTACTATTTCCGATAATTGAAATTACACTTGTGTTTTTGAAAGCCCCTTCTTTTTCTACTTCACCTTCAAAATTATTGAAAGATAGATTTAGATTTTGGAGGAAAGGAAATTTAGCCAAGTACTCTGGAATTTCCCCCGACAAATTGTTGCCAGAAATATCTAGGTCTTCAAGGCTTCTTAAAGCACTCAAAGAGGGAGGAATAGTTCCTTGAAGGAAGTTGCCCTCCATTTGAAGGCGTCTTAAGGTCAAACACTTTCCAATCGTGCTAGGTATTTCACCTGACAGTTTGTTCTCAGAAACATCTAATTCCTGAAGATTTATCAAGCTACTTACTTCTAGTGGTATGGATCCAATCAAATAATTTTGAGCAAAGTTGAGTGAAATTGACAAGGAAGAGAGACCAATCACTTGTTTGGGTATTGTACCATTGAGTTTGCTTCGAGACAGGCTAAGGAGTAGTAAATTTTGACAGTTTCCGAGACTTGGAGGGATGCTTCCTTCTAGGTTGTTGCTGTCTAAATAGAGTTTACTTAGTTGTGTGATGTTGCCTAGAGAAGATGGTATCTGCCCAGCAAGTTTGTTATGGAACAAATCCAACAACTGTAACTTTTGAAGCTTCCCGAGGGTAACGGGAATAGTGCCTGTGAAATGGTTGACCTCCATCCCCAAAGTCCACAAGTCGGCCAAGTTCTCAAATCCCATAGGAATAGTTCCAGATATTTGGTTGTTGCCCATGGTTAAATAGTTGAGGTGTGTGGAGAGATTGGTTATGGAGTAGGGTAATACGCCTCTGAAATAGTTGCTGTCTACATCTACTATTTGTAGATTACTGCAGTTGGTCAATGAACCAAAGAAACTCAAATCATTACCTTTTGTTGTGCCCAGCTGATTATGACCCAAATATAGGAAGTTGAGATGTTTCAAGCGTCCCAAATTCATAGGCACTGATCCAGTGAAACGATTGTCACTGAAAACAATTTCGCCAAGGCCTGAAGCGTTGGATATTGAAGTTGGAATGAGTCCTGTAAATTGGTTACTTCCAGTTATAAAGACTTGGAGGTAAGGAAGAGTGAGGCCAATGTCAGATGGAATACTTCCACGGAGTTGGTTATTCGACACATCAAAAATATAAATCAGTGAGAGATTGTAAAGAGAGTCAGGGATGGTATGGGTCAGCATATTTCCAGCGAGTTGCAGAAAATGTAAGTTAGTAAGGCGGCCGAGACTGTTTGGAATCCTTCCCACCAAACTGTTTTCCGCAAAAGAAATTTCGCTAAGAGATGAAAGATTCCCTATAGAAGATGGGATGTTTCCGGTAACATAGTTCCTGGAGAGACCAAGAAACGTGAGCTTTGTTAGAGAGCTAAGCTCGACAGGAATCTTCCCCGTGAGGTGGTTGTCGATTAAATTGATTTCTAAGAGGTTAGAACAATAGCTCAGATTGGTAGGGATTTCGCCCTCAAAAGAGTTATTGCTCAGAGTGAGATATTGCAGCCTAAACAAACGACCGATTTCTTGAGGGATTGTGTGATGAAAACTATTGTTCTGGAGGTTGATGACGCGAAGGAAGGTGAGGTTGGCTATGTAGGGAGACAGAGAGCCCACCAAGCCCTGGGAGTGAAGGTCCAAGACCGTGACTCTTTGATGGCGGGGACTGCATCTAACCCCTTCCCACTTACAGAAATGGAGAGAAGCATTCCACGAGCTCAGTGCTCCATTAACATGACTAGGATTGTTGGATATCCCATCTTTAAATGCGAGCAAAGCTTGTCGATCGGTCTCATTTCGAAGAGTGGTTGCAGACTCAGACCATACGAGTAGGTCAAGGACGAGAAGTGAGCAGCATAGGATATCCAACAAGTACCCCATTAGGTTATTGAGCAAGTACTTGTTAGATGAAGATGATGAAGGTAGTAGTACTAGCTGCCCAGACTTCCAATTTATAGTGGGGTGGAGCCTTCCCTCCCCCTTGGATAATGGGGGTGGCACTACCACGAGTTCATTGACCAAGGCAAAAGCTTGGAACACAAACTCGGAAAATGATCATAATGAGATCGGGTCTTTCTAGCTAAGCTCATTAAGTTGCAATTTTAGTATAACCCAATTCTCCATCTCTAGCACCGATTCTCCTCAACCGTCCTTCACTTCCTTGTCCTTATTCGTAGAAATGCTCCAAGTGGAAGCTGATTTATTCGGCTTCGGATTCTCTCTGGCAGCAACCCGAGAGGTGCTCTCGGGCACCCATACATCATGTGGCAGGTGGCTGGTGGCTGGAGAAGTTATTTTATGGGCCTCCCAAATTTTGATTTATCCCCACTTGTATCTCTTTCCCTTTATCTCACTATTTTATCATCATGTGTCAAATAATGTGGAAAGAAGTCCAAATAATGGGGCCCATAAAATGACTTCTCCAACAACTCCGATTTATTCCATTCATGAAGCGAGTCAATTAATTAAGGGGACTTGACCGAAATGAGTTGGATCAAGGATGGCGTGGAAAAGGGTGACACTCAATTTTGAATAGGCTCAGGATTCTCTCGAGTTCAACTCGAGAGAATCTCTCCGGTTTGAACCCCTAGAGGTTGCCACGTGTCGCCTTTGACACCCCTTAACCATGGGTAAGGTTCACCCGCCCTTAGGGTTCACCCATCCATCTTTGGTTTTTTTTAAATATTTATTCTTTTCTTGAAATTAATTTTTTTTTTAATATTAAAAAACTCTAAAAACAGTTTTTTTAATTTAAAAAATAATAATTAATATAAAAAAAAAACCAAAGATGGGTGGGTGAACCCTAGGGGTGGGTGAACCTTACCCAGGGTTAAGGGGTGTCAAAGGAGACACATGGCGACCTCTAGGGGTCACTACAAAATTTAAGGTTTTTAGCGGCGTAAAAATATCGCCGGTAAAGGGATAAAAAACGCCGTTATTGTTATTACCGGCGTACTAGTGTAAACGCCGGTAATACCTACGTCGGTAATCTATATACCGGCGGTTTTTTCCAAACGCCTCTAAATCTATTATCAATAACGGCGTCTTATATAATGCCGTTAATAATTAATCAATAACGGCGTTTAGTAGACGCCGTTAATAATTACTCAATAACGGTGTTATAGATAACGCCGTTATTGATTAATTATTAACGGCATTATATAAGACGCCGTTATTGATAATAGTAACGGCGTAAACTTTGACGCCGTTAATAATTACTCAATAACGGCGTGTTATATAAGACGCCGTTACTAACTTTTATTCATTTCCGGCGTTATAAAAACGCCGCTAATAGTGCTAATTTAAAAAAAAAAACTAGTTACATGGAATTGGTGGTTTTTTTTTTACCTGTATTATTTTGTACCTGTGAGCAGCAGAAATATTTATCCAGAGAAAAGAAATTCTAACATCCAATCTACATAAGACAAAAAGAAATTCATCCAAATAGTCGTAGTATGTACAGATCATAAAAATATACATGTCCATATAAAAGTATCGGAAATAAAAAATATAAATCCTAAGTCTCTCCTCCCTCTGGCTGGCTCCCTCTGGCTGGTCTAAAACCAGAGTGGTGTGTGCTGGCTCCCTCCTATAAAGACAATAAAATAAAATTGATGATTAGAATATATCGAACAGAAAAAAAAAATTAAGGATTCCATAAAATTAATATGCAAAGAAACAAGGTCATGTCATATATTTCATACATATAGAGTTCAAACACATAGAAGTGTAGCATTTCATCAACATACATCCAAATTTATCGCAAATTTCTGATACTAATAAGGTTTAATTATTAAAACACATAAAAGTTTAGAAATTTCATTACTAACGAGGCCGAATTCATAGCTCTAACATACTTTGGCCTAAACCTATAAACCCCCACCAAATCCAAACCGAGGGTCGGATGTCAATGTCATGTCTTCTAACGCATGTATTTCGACCCAATCAAAGTGTGGGAATTCGTTTCGCTAGATTCCGAGGTCGTTTGCCTGATTTGGGCAGCAAGAGTCCCAAAATCCATACTTTGAAACTTAGGTTTTGCTTAAACCTACAAACCCCCACCAAATCCAAACCGGGGGTCGGATTTCGATGTCGTTTCTTCTCACGCATGTATTTCGACCCAACCGAAGTGTAGGATTTGATTCGTTAGAGTCCGAGGTCGTTTGCCTGATTTGAGCAACGAGATGCCCGAAATCCATACTTAAACTTATGTTTGGCCTAAACCTACAAACCCCCACCAAATCCAAATCGGGGGTCGGATTTCGATACCGTTTCTTCTAACGCGTGTATTTCGACCCAACCGAAGTGTGAGAATTTGATTCGCTAGATTCTAAGGCCATCTTCACTTTATATTACACAAACAATGTTAAATCTATATGGAATATATAATCATTTGCTTCTGTTTATTGGACCAAGCAATGGTCTGCACATTTTCTATCTGCAAAATGCCTAATTCATTAACACGGATTTACTTAGCCTATTTATGTCATGCTTTATGCAGAAGTTAGGAGCATTTTGCTGGGATCTACAATTGTATATCACTCCTTTCTCGAGCATTTTGCAAAATAATGCCCAATTAACTTGAATTAAATGCAGTGTGGCTTTGGAGATGAGAAGGTCAGTTAGAATGAGTTATGGTTATATTTGAATAACACCCTGATTTGAAACTTCAGTGGCTTCCATTTAACACATCCCATGAACACCAGTTTTCAGGAAGCCTGCGTTTGATGGACTGCTCACACAACAGCAGTGACAAGAAAACTTTGAAAATGTGGTTTTTCATAGACAAAAGGGTTGGGTAAAGATTATTCTAGATTGGTTATTGAAACCCTGTGGCTTCAGATTAGCTTGGAACAACCAGCTTTTGAATATCACTATTTGTGTAAAGTGTAAACGTTATAAACCTCTGCGAGTAAACTGGATCCTATGGATATAAAGTCGAACCATGCTGCTCCTGTTCTCACTGATCCTGTACCAATAAACAAGCCAAGATTAGGCATCTATTCTAGTCTGTTGGCTTACTCGCCTTCTGAAGCTGCATTTTCCTTCAATACCACAGATAAAAATTATTATGGTTTTATTATCACAGATAAAAATTATTGTTTTTATCTGTTTGTTCTTGTCTTAATTGTACATTTTTGCAATTGTGATTATATGATTCTGTTATGAGAACTAGCAAGTCTGCTTCTTTCTGTGGTATTGAAGAGAAATTGTAGCTTCTTAATCTGTTGGCCTGCTTATTATGGTTTTGTTTGGGGTATATTAAAGACATTGATCTTCTTCTACTTTGTTAGTGCTTTGTCCCTAACTATTTGAGTCGATTCTATAACATTAAGATCTGTATCTTTGGTTAAAGTGTGTGTTATTGAATATTTTTTACTATCTCCATTGGTGTCTTTTCAGTCTTTTTTCTTGCGTTATTACTTATTAGAGTCTTCAACTGGCACCAACTCATTCATCACTGGTGTTTCAATTGGTCTTCGAACGCGTTCAAACCATCTCAATTTACTCTTCCTTATTTTATCATCTATTGGAGATACTCAAAAAGTTCTTAGATGCGTTAATTTCGAATCTTATCCTTCCTATTATACTATCTTAAATGCTTCCTAGTCACCTATCATTTTTCTATATAAAGCATGATTGGCCTTATTCTCATCTTAGGAAAATTTCCTTTTAATTCATTTGGAATACATTACTCACATAAAATCCAGAAATGCATCTTCACTTTATATTACATTACTTGATTCGATTATGATTTATCTTTATATCGATGTCATCTTTATATAAAAATGATGGAATTTTATTAAAAAGATTAAGTTAAAAGAATATTTAGTTCATTAAAGAATGATATTATTAGGAGAAACTCTTGATGGAATTTTAAATATATATTCCAAAATAGCTGCATTCACTAAAATATTAATGTGCATGTAATTTTATGGGAGAAATGGAAAAGAATAGTCATAGTACCATAAAGTGAAATAGAAAATGTAACATATAAAACTAATGGAAAATAGTCTCGGGAATCTTCACACCATTCGACATGTGGTGGAGAAGTTATTTCATTCTCTCCCCATGTTTTTGGCCTTGTATTGTCTCTAGGCAAGCCAGAAAGGTGGTTTATGGCATCCACAAAATAGGGGACATGTGGCGAAAAAAAAGGAGAGAAGTCATTCCATTTTCTCCCAATGATTTTGACTTCTCTCCACTCGATATTTCTCCTCCTTTATCTTGCCATTTTATCGACATGTGTCAAATAATGTGTGAAGAAGTCAAAATCATGGGGCCCATGAAATGACTTTTCCAACCACATGCCCCCTATTTTGGCTAGTGGGTGTTTACTTAAATGCTAAGATGAGATTTAACATATATATAAGTAAATATTGTCAGGAAAGACAGCATGGAATAACGATGTGGGAATATCTAAATGTTAAATTACCTCATTCGGCGTTCCTGGCCTCGTAGCAGGTCCAACAACAATCTGTTGTTAAGATTTACAATAAATAAATGTGGGCATATCTAAATGTTAAAAATAATTTATTAATGCTTATTAGAATATATACCTGCCCATGCAACATCTGTTGGATAAGCTGTTGCATGTCATTGATTTGAGCTTGTTGGGCCATCATCTGAGCTTGTTGGGACGCCACCCGGGTCTTCGTCTCCTCAAGTTCAGCACGCAACCTATGGGTCTCGGCAACACCACTACCACTAGCACCGAAACTCCTCGAAGATGACCCCCATAACCTGGTGGGAGTCGGGCCCATTCCATATCCACGGACCCGTCCAGGATGATCAGGCCCCAAGACCTGAGATAAAACATCATCTCGGCCTGTGCTATCTTGTGAGCCATCCGGTACCTGGTCGAGGAGTTCCCTAATTTGGTGCTGCAAACATATTGAAACATTTACTATCTTCAATTCCAATTAAAGTGATATATATTTGATAAAATGAAATATTTAAATTACTTACAATCTGCACTCCCGCCTGATCGTTGACCGGAAGGCCATTCTTCTTCGTGTGCGTCTTTATCCAAACCGCAGCACGGCCTGGAGCGACTAAAGAGGGACTCGCTAATCGCTATGGTAGTAACAATAATAGAACAACAAATATTTAATCCATATGCATGAAATTGTTAAATAAATTACTACGATTAAACCGAACATACCTCCTCCTCTCTAACTCTGGCGAAGCTCTTTGTGCCCGCCGTATGAGGAACCGTTTGGCACTCGCGACTCCTTTTATTTGTGGCCCTCCGTTTCTACAATATTGTTGCATAAATCAGTCAGATGGGCTAAAGTAAAATCAAAACTGTATTAACCATAATTGATTTCAATTATCAAACTAGCGGAATGCATGTGCAATGCACGTGACTGTCCTGTTCTAGTAAGTGCAATTAAATAGACTAAATAACTACAATTAAATATCTTATATCAATAAAGACACAGTTGAGCAAAGAAAATAAGAAAATCAAACACTTTTAACCCTTCCATTCTCTTTATAATAGTAGAGATATACCTGGCCCTCCTCAGAGTACCAGAAGTCGACGAGTACATTCCATTGTTCCCGAGGAATATCAGACGGGCACCGGGCATAGTTCTCAGCAGGAGGGTCCATGAAAATAAAATGCTTGTTCCCCATATCGTGCTTATTGTCCCGCCATTTCTTATCTAGAGACATCAAAAGGTAGTCATCTAGGAAAGGTGGGTAGTCGAACTTGTCCTGTAAAAACGTTATTAAATTATTAATATTTGTGAAGAAGCTACATTAGTGAATGTTAATAATAATTGACCAACTTTTTTTGTTCTTACCCTTATCATACTCAAAGCTCGTTCTTTGTTTTCATCGGTGATTTCCTTCCAATTTTGCACATCTACTCGAAATAAATGGGCATCTCGTGCAATACCGCCCGACCATCTAGCCATCAAGCCAGCCTCCTTCCCCACTGGCTGCCCTTCTTCATTTACTCCGACCTTCTTTTTCTCTCCAGGGCGCAACTTGTGCACCTCTTTGCATTTGGCCTTACCTCGTACCTTCCTAGGCGGCACCACGGCGGGTGTGGAAGTCCCTGCACTAGATGGGGGGGTAAGTGTAGGATCCATCTGCAAAATATTTGTATTAGCTTCTGATATAAATGAGACAAAAAAAAATGTCAACATTGATCAATATTGTTAGTAATGAGAAACAAGAGTATGCCATTTTTAGGATTAAATTTTGAGAGATCTTAAAGCATTCATTGATTCATAGTATTCAGGTTTGATAAAAAGTAGAAACAGGAGTATGTTATATGTGATTGATATTATTTACAAAAGTACATACAGTTTGCTCTTTGGGACAGAGCCCAAGTGCAGGAAAGAATAACAACTTATTCGCAGTGCATCGAAGAATAAAATGTGGCAATATATCTGCTCATTGTTATTGTTAGTGATAAGAGAACATGCCAATAGGGGATTTTCCAGGAAATCCCATTTTCTAGTTCTAAGAGTGATTAAAATTTGGATATATATACTTAACCACTGAATCAACCTTAACTTGTTGTTGGTAGTATTACCTAGGAAAAGCAAATTAAAAAAACCAACGGTGCCCCAACCAATATGCCAAGCAAAAGCCCAAAATAGAATTATATTATAAAACTAGGAGATAATCAATAGTCAATTGCTACAATAATCGAAACTTGAGGATGGAAAACAAAAACACAAATACATTTGTTGATTGTTTGGAAGTGTTGGACAAGTCCATGCTCACATTTAACAAACAATTCAACAATCAATACAACAATAAAGAATCATTATGTTTCATCGTTATATTCTGATTCAACGTCGTCATCACTAGATTCGGTAGAAGTAGCTTGTTGTTGCAACACTTCGGGAGGCGCATCAACAATTGCACCGGTAATTCCAAATCTCACCCAACCTACACCTCTGTCATCATCATGTTCAGTGTCATCTAATTGTTGGTCGCTAAAGGCCTCGTTCTCCCTGAATGCATAATCGTTATATTCCTCATTCATGTCGAAGAAGTCTCGTGGTTTAGTTTTGACGACAACATTCCAATCTCCTTCTGTTGGATCTTCGACATAAAATACTTGTTCTGCCTGAGATGTCATAACATATGGTTCATGAGACTCAGCATTTGCCGGGAGTATACGTGTAAAGTTGACAAGCGTAAACCCATATGGATCAGTCTTTATTCCTCTATCCAAATTAACCCAATCACACTTGAACAATACAAATTTTAGGCTATCAGAGTACGTCAATTCGACTATGTCCGTTAAGCACCCATAATAGGTTATAGGGCCTGCAATGGGGGTCTTGTCCCTAGAAGTTGAATAACTTGTAGTATTTGCAACAGTCGCAACACCACTATTCTGGCTTCTGCGTCCTCGCTCTCTATCCTTAGTACAAAACCTATATCCATTTATGATGTAGCCCTTAAACCGTTTTGCGACTTTTTGTGGACCGTATGCAGGCCATGTAATCTGATCAGAAATCGAAGTACGTGAATCTCGCAACCTTTGAACCTATTTCAAGACAAAATATGATTAATATATACATAACTATATATCAAAACATAACTAATTAATGTGTTGCCTGGAAATCAAAAGGTAAGACTTACGTAACCCCTAAACCATTCAACAAACTGCTCGCTGTGCTTTTTCTGGAGTTCGTGGGGGGACTTTCGAAGTCTTGGATGTGTCATTTTAATTAAATTCATGTGCTGTTTGTAAAGAACAAATCATTTCCCACTAATTTTAAGTTCAAAAGAAACTACAATAAAATAACAAAATATATGATAATTGTGTTCTTACTCTGTATATTTTCTGACTTCATCGCAGTTGAACAACACATAACGATGTGTCTGTTGCCATTCTAATTCACTTAGAGCGAATGGCTCTGCACCACTTATCACACTTTCATCGTCATTCCTCACCGGCCTGTTCAATCTCGATTCCACATTATTTAGGTATCTTGAGCAGAATGTCAAGCATTCTTCCGCCAAGTACCCTTCTGCAATACAACCCTCTGGTCGAGCCCGATTGCGCACATAAGACTTCAGTGTATATAGGTACCTATTTGAATTAAATTTTCGTAAGACAAGGAAAAAACTATAACAAATATTTTAAACATCTAAAAAATTATAATTTAATGGCATACCTTTCGATGGGATACATCCACCGAAATTGTACAGGTCCACCTAGCCTTGCCTCTGCCGCTAGATGTATAGGCAAGTGCACCATAACATCAAAAAATGACGGCGGGAAAATTCTCTCTAAATGACAAAGCGTAAGTGTAATTTTGTCCTCTAACCGTCTCAAATCCTCGACCTGACAAACTTTGGAACACAATGTCATAAAGAAGTTACTCAATTCGATTAGGACTGAAGCTACATTCTTCGGCAATGCCTTCCTCACAGCCAGTGGTAGGAATTGTTGCATTATGACATGACAGTCGTGACT